>CALSCE010000197.1:1305111-1322259 GCA_943593645.1 Bovichtus variegatus
AAGAATAAGAGTTTACCAGGAGCTAGTGACAGATGTGAATGTCAACTCAGCTCCTCCAAACTATTAAGAACAGAGGCTGAAAATAAACATTTAGACTTCAGAGACGATATCCCCCGCTATCAGCCTCTCGCCAATTCTTACAGTTACATAAGAGGTCAGGTCGCAGCAGTGCCGACTCTGATGCAGGTTGGCTGTTACAGCAGCACCAGTTCACAGGAAAGAGGAGAGTAGAGCAAAATAAACACCAGATACGATCTCTTTAAAACTCATCTGAGCATGAATGCAACATTTCATGTTCCCTGATGACGCTCAGTCAACTCTTAAAATAGCAAAAGGGTAAATGTTCTAAAGGATTATGCTGCCATTTTTCTACATGTGTTTTATTGCCAACAAATCCCATTAAACCATGTGGCAGTCCGTCACTCAGGACTTCCCCAGCCTGTCTGTGGCTCTCAGCCCATAGGTTCCCACTAAAGACGTAAATCTTTAAAAACACCTCACAAAAATATAGTTTAATTTAAGGCTTAGTCATTTCTGGAAACAGCTGAGGCTGTAGTTTTTATGTTACTCAAACGGGAGTCACTCAAGCATTTGTTAGGGACTATTTTTTTCTTCTAGTTGCATTATTTTAATATCTTATCGTATACTTTATTTCAGTTTATTCTGGATTGGATTCTGTTTTTATTTTACTGTCGTGAAGCACTTTGTCTTTATGTTTTTCGAAAAGTACAATACAAATAAAATGTTTTTTTATTATTATTTTCAGCAAATTACACATTTGGTGCTCTGCCGAGAAATAGTACAATGCTGTGGCTCATTGACGCATTTATATAGTTTTTTGAATTAAAAAGGATCTTGACATGCATCAGATTTGTGGCTCATTATAAAAAGGAGTAGTTCTTGCAAATGAAAAGATCAATACATCTGTACGTTCAACATGAAGCTAAAGCCATTTTGCTTAGCTTTGAGTAGAGAATGGAAACAGCGAACATGGCTCTGTCGAAAGCTAACATACTCTAAAGCCCCCTAATTAACATTAACAATGTTTTACATTGTTTGTATAATACATAAAAATCCCAAAGAGTAATAACAAAATGTTGTTTATGAGTGCACATGTGCTGCACTATTTCTTGTCCAGGGCCAATAACTTCCGAGAGTCCAGTCTTTAAGCTATGCTAAGCTAAGTAGTTGTTGGCATTAGCTTCATTTTTACTGTGCAGACGAGAGTGGTATTGGCATTTTCCCATATAACTCTAGATTAGGGCCATACCCTTAAAATAAGACGCACATTTAATCAATGTCAGGATTCCCTTTAACTCTAAAAGCAGAAGAAAGAAAAACATGAGGAAGAAAAAGTACAGAAAGCGAGCCTATAAATAGAAACATGTGACAGGAATGGAAACATTTTGTGTTGATCATGAAAGAAAAAGAAAAAAAACTATAAAAAAGTACTTTTTTGAAGTGTGTTCCAGTTCCTAAAATAAATTGTAGAAGAAATCTAAATCCCTGGTGAGCAGCGGGAAAAAGAACCTGACAAATTCCTAAAAGATTTTTTTCCTAGACTGTGACAAAGCAGTAACCTAAAAACAACAAGGGCCACAGACAAAAGCCTCACGCTTTGTGTTTCCGCGAACAGCGCCGTCATGACTCAGTTTTTTTCTGTCTGCGTCGTGTCACAGGCAACGCCAAAGCCTCTGAGATACAAAGGCTAGAATCAATGGAGCTTCGGAAAAACTGATGGAAAACCACTAGCTGATCGCTGAGAGGGGACGGGGGAGAGAAGAGCCGAGCGACGGGTGGCGGCTGAACATTATCCCCATGTCACCAGCAGCCACCGCCGCCACACTCTGCACCGTCCCCTCTTCTCTGTCTGATGAGCAAAAGAGCCTCCGGCGCTGCAGGGTCAATATCGCTATGACTTCCCCTTAAACCACTTCCAAACCGAGAGACAGTGCCAAAATGTACAGCTGAAAAACAACCACGCACAAACACACACACACACCCCTCCCTTGCTAATGAGTGTAAACACACAGCAAAGAGAAACAGAGTTATTGGGCAGCTCGTTCATAGCTCACTGACTCCAAACTGTAAAGTGAAACTGCTTTTCACTGGGAAGCAAAAAAGAAGCATTCACTCTCAGACTCTAAAAATTAGCATTTTAAAAGCGATCCAGCTTCCTGATTTGGTTGATTTAGCAAGGAAAATAAAACTGTCACTCCCAGTCGCATGAAAAGCAGCATGAGCTGGTAAAAAGGTAGCAGAAAAAGTTCCTTTTGGAGGCTAATAAACGTTAAAAAAATACAATAACGCACAGTTTTTAAAATGAAATCTTGAATTGGCTCAACAGAAACTATTAAACGCTAACACAAATACCAGTGATAGAAAAGTAACTAAGTACACTTACAAAAGTACTGTACTTAATACAATTCTGAGGTTCCTTGTATTTTACCATTTTCTGGTACTTTATACTTCTACTTCGCTACATCCCAGAGGGACATATTGTACTTTATACATCAAAACATTTATTTAAAAAATGTAGTTACTAATTTATATTATTAATGCGAAATATAATAAACAAATAAATGATGATGTTTTATTAGAGCTTAAGCTACAACCCCAACTTTTACCAGCTGCAACATTAAAGTAATGAATATTAATGCATCACTAATTATAATCCAATAATATAATATATATTATTATGAAATGGGCAACTCTGTAGTACTTTCAGTATATTTTGATGCTAATACTTTTGTACTTTTACTTACGATTTTGAGACTTTTTAGTTGTAACAGAGGATTTTCTACACTGTATTTCTACTCAAGTAAAAGATATGAATGCTTCTCCCACCACTGACGGATACAGTCGTCTTTTTAGGCCTCAGGTTAGATTTTAACAGGCTTTACAGTCCAAGGTTTTCATTTAAAACCTAAGTGGGACAGTGGATGCAGAGCCGAATCATCTCCTCCACTGCAAAAGCGTCTCACTAAAATAATAAAAGCTCTTAACTCTATATGGAGAACCATCACAGGCTCAGTCCCAGCATGCCCTGCTTCCCATTTACACAATTAATACTCAATCTGTTGTGCTTCATGAATTTATAAATGAATTCTGCCACAGCATGAGAGTATAAGCAGAGAGCGAGAGAGAGAGGAAGAGAGAAGGAGAGTAAATTACCTTCTGAAGGCTGTTTGGGTTCAACTGCGTCTTGTCTATTATCTTAATTGCCACCTGTGGAAAGAAAGAAATAAACAGAATCAGAACTGAGTTAAACAGGATGCACCAGCAGAGGAGAAGTGTGAAAAAGAGGAAGTAGAGTATGAAAGAAAAAACCTAGCAAAAAGACAACCGCAGAGAAAGGGAAATTTAATTTATCTTTATCATTTAAAGACCTTAGAGTCAATCTGAGAGAGCAATAACACTGTTTAAACTTCCTCCTTTAAAAAAGAAAAAATACTGCCAAATAATTAACAACTGAATCAGGAGGGGATTGAGGGGAAAAGAGCACCCTCGCTTCCTTAAAATGTTGTACACTGTTAAGAAGCTTGCTCTTTCGTTTCATCAATTATGAACAAACTCTCCCTGAAAACATTCATTACCGCCAACAAGGGTTACAGCGGAGAATCTGTCAGTGTATGGCGCTGGTAGGACTGCGTAACCGATCATCTGAAATGTGTTTTCAGATGATCTGTTTTCAGATGTTTTTACCGTAAGCCGAATTATCCACAGAGGCAAAACAAACAGACACGGTGATTAAAACCGGTAAAAACACTGAATAAAGCGGTTCCACGTTAAAAATCAGTGTCTCTCCGATGCTGTTCGGCAGACATAGCATGAAGGGGCAGCAAGCTAATCGCTAACGTTTGCACAGCTGGTTTCTCTGATAACTTAAGTTCCAGCCGTCTGGTGATTAAATCCTTCATCCGGTTAAAATATACAGTTAAAACGACCAAAAGGTGTTTTGTTTTTAGACATGTTAATGTTGAAATGCTACATATTTACTTTAACTATATTTTCTTTAAAAAAGAGTGTACATTTATCTTTTCAACCTACAAGTACTCTAAAAGGGAAAGATAACAGTCTACTGTGTCAATTTTTATTTACCTCCTTTGTTTCTGTTACTCCAAAACCACAAGAATATTCTTTAACATATTTCTAAAGTTGCTGTTGTTTTGCCTGTTTAAATTCATTTGTTAATCAAAGTTAACCCAACTTAATTTTTACAGAATAAGAGCGTAAAACGTGACTTGACTCTGTATAAGAACAGTGTCTCACCTCTCTGCCGGTGAGGATGTGTCGGGCCAGTTTGACCTTGGCAAAGTTGCCCTTGCCGATGGTTTTGAGCAGCCGGTAGTTGCCGACATGAGGCTGCTGCGGCTCCTCGGAGCTGCGGGACCGAACGCCGGTACGGGCCGTGCGTGTGCTGATCTCCTGACGGCCATTACTGTGAGATGTGTGCTGTGGGGGAAAAAAAACATTATTTTAGACGAGTGCTGGTTATTGAGTCGTACACGCTGTGAAACATCTTCATGTATCAGCTGTGACTCATGTTGACCCAGTGTGACGCGTCCACTTAGACTCTGCAGGAAATAAACTGATATTTATAGTTCTGCATCCAGACGAGGAAAGAATTTCTTCCACCAGCCACAGATGGCTGATAAACTCAGTATTTTCTAGGCAATTTTACCATTTAATCAACTGAATATCAATTACATTAATTTCAGGCACAATTAACACAGAACTGGAAACAGATCTAGGAGGATGTTACATATTTAAATCCAGGTTAAACACTTTAATGTTTCCCTTCTTACCATTCTATTCTTTTAATGCAATTTTTATTTCTTTTTTAATTCATTACATAAAAGCACTTTGAATCACCTTTTAATTTGAAATGTGCTCTACAAGTAAACTTGCCTTTCCTTGACAATTAAATCAATTAACGGTTGAATCATTTGATAAGTTGAATTTATTTTTTTATTTATTTATTTATTTTTTAAATAGAGAAAAGCATCGATTACAAGTTTCCAGAGATAGATATTAATATTATATTCAGTTTACCATCATATAAGACGATGAAAAGCATGAAACCTTCACATTTAAAAGACCGGAACCAGTTCATTTTAACTGTAACATTATTTTCTTGAAGAAAAATGACAAACAATTTATCTATTAAACATTTTTGAAGATACATTTTCTGGTTGGTCGACTTATTTAATAAAATCAGATGCAAACTGCTAAATAAAAAACACACAAGTTACACATTTAACATTTGTATGAACTAATGAAGACAAACAGGTTAGCAATTTAAAAATATTTTCTGCTGCTTATGGATGATTTCTTGATTAAAAATCATCTTAAATTTCCCCATTGAGAATGCTCTGAAGAGATTTATCTAGTTACTTGCTCCGACATTAATGAAGGTCACGTTTACGCAGAAGAGACTGACAACTAAATTGGAAAAATGTGACTCGGTTGAAAAGCATACATCTTTGTCTCAGCTTGAGGACAGTTTTTTTTGCTTGTTTTAGGTATTCTTTCCTCACGTCTTCCTCAGTTTCTTGTTCTGCAGGTTAGCTACCATAACAGGAGGAACAACAAACCAACAGTGTATTTATTTTCTTCACTTTTTGTCTATTTGTATATTTCAATGTAGAATTATTGTGTTTTCAAATGGTGTTCTCTTGTATTTTTTGCATAAAGAAAAGCACCTCTATGGTTTTAAAGGTGATATAAAACTGCAAAATAAAATTTAACAGCACTACAGGGAAACAGGAGGCACAGCATAAAGCAACAAATAAAAGATTTCCAAAAAGGTTAATGAAAAGTTAAGTGTCAATCCATAACAGCAGTCTGGCTCAAATACAGTAGGCACAAACGTCCTAAATATCTGGCATTTTTTGTGTGTAATAGCACCATAACTGCCTTGAACCTGAATGTGTCATTAATGTATATACATTTTTTATTTTGTTAGTCAGAATATCCAGAGTTTGTACAGACTTTTCTAACTGCTTTAAGACTATTCCTAACCTTAAAAACATAACGGCTCAAATTAAGCGTTCTTCTAAATTTTCAAGACTTTTTACGAACCCTGAACCTTGCATTGTTTGAGGCTGTAAAAAGGAATATATTTAGAGGTAAATTGGATGACAAACGGTTAAAACTCCTCAGGATACTTCCAGAGTACAAACCCAATGCACTCTGGACCGCATCTTTAAATCAAAGACTAATGTTCGGTGTAGGAAGAAGTCTGGTGTCGTGATTTTGTGGTGCACAGCTCTGACAGAACTACCAATGTAGGGATTGATTTTTTTGGGTGCCGTCTTATAAAAAAAAAAATTTTTTTAAATTTAAAAAAAAGCACCCCCTCTGTGTCCCTAGAGCTTCAAAATAAATCTGATAGATACTGGGTGTGGCCTAAGTATCGACTGTCCGATGCCTCATTAACAGTGACGGTGCCCTCTACCCATCCCAAACCTAACTGACCCCATTCACAATGAAAATGACAAAAGTGAGGAAATGAATAACAAGAGGTACACTTTCATGCAAAACTTGAATCTTATATGAAGCAAGCGCAGAGGTCAAACATGTTGAGCAATAAACAACTTTAAGTTTTCATTCCACAGTGCTCCAATGCAATTAGAAAACATTAATAATTGTCACATATGTAACTCTGTAAGATATTGTGCAGAGATTACAGCTACAATAAGGCTTCTTTAAAGATATTTCAGAGTATAAAGTTACTATTAGGTAAGACAATAAACTTTCTCTATGTGAATTATTTTACAGATACCACATGAAATATAAAATGTCATAAACCACAATAAGGTCACTTTAAACTCTCTTGTTAAGCAGCTCTCACACTTTAAGTCACTAAAGGAATATTTTAGGCCTTCTACACTGATAGCAGGGGAGATAAAAATAGGATAAGGTCACTGTTGAATACCACAGACAAGCCACAAAGAAAGCCTGTGAGACACATTAAACTATTCCTTCAAACATATCAGCAAATCATAAAAAAGGACACAGAAATATCTTTAGTTTAAAACTCAAAAAAAAAAAAAAGAAACACCCATATTTTACATTTTTTTGGCTAACAACTTTATGTAAGAAAACAAGAAATATGTCCCAGTTTAATTTGATCATTTCCTTGTCGGTGGTTACTCACAAGGCTGCGGTGTCTCCTGGCTCCCTGTGAGCCCGTCATGTTTCAACAGGAAAACACGGATGATACCCATAGAGATTCCCACTACACCAGATTTTCCCAACTCAGAGCCCAGATAACCACAAAGAGACAAGAGAGGGAGGACGCACTAATCCCAGTCAAACCTGCTACAGGCAGACACACCGAAACCGGAAGCCAGGACATTATCCTTTCAGATTAAAAGCATTTAGTTAGCTGCCGGGTGTTGGGGATGTACGGTCTCTTAATGAACAGTGTAATGCTGACATCTCCAGCAAAGTATGTTAACATTAGGGCTGCAAGTAACTATCGATTAATCTGCAGATAATGTTTTCAATTAAAAATCGATAAATCGGTTAGACTATGTAACGTCAAAAGATTGTCAAAAAACGTTTCAGCTCTAGTTAACATGTTTTAATTCTTCAAATTTAAATTTTAAATTAGAGCTGCAATAAATAATTATTTTCATTATCTTTTAAACTGTCAACATTATAATTTTGATTAATCTACATAAAAAACATCAGGTAACACTGAAAAATGCACATCACTATATCCTAGAGCACAAGGTGACAGCAAACGTCTTGTCCGACCAACAGTCCAAAACAAAAAACAGATAAAATTATATATGATGTAAATTAAATATACATAAGATTTTTTTTAAAGAAGCCAATTCTTATATTTGAGAACCTAAACAAACGTTTTGCCATTATTGCAGTTTGTCAAAAATAATTACGATTACATTTTCTTTTTGATCGACTAATGAAATAGTTGTAATTTTTCTGTTCGATTATTGATTCTGCTGGTGTCCTAGTGGTCTTTTACTGGCTGTTTCTTCACAATTGCAGCTACTGAAATGGTCTAATTTTCCCAACAGGAATCAATAAGATTTCCCCACATCTTATCGCCCTCAGTGCTCTTGTTTGTGCAGGACAAGTCTTATCTCCAGCTGATTCTCTGCTGCTACCATGATGAGTCATGAGATCCTGATAATATCACATGTAGACATTACTTGTGGCTGCAGATGCAGTTAGGATGTGGGGAGAAATAACAGGAATGTATGGAAAGGATACAACACGATGGAGATAAGTATGAATTTATATAACCCACTGAAGTCATGCCCAACATGCTCAGAAGAGTTTAAGTATGGATTACAGCATTAAGAAAAAGAACAAAGCAGCTATAGACATAGTGGATTATGTTTTAGGTGAAGTAAAATTACAGTTTACAAGTAGATCAAAAATAATATGCATGTACAGTAGCTCACATGTCTTCATTTTCCTGTCCAATTAGTTAATGTCCTATAGCGCTGAAATAATAAGTCAATTAAGAGCAATGGCCAACAATTTTGATGCATTTTTCAAGTTAAAATGCCAAACATTTACTGGTTTAATTAACTAGATTGTAAAGATGTACTGCTTGTCTCGGTTTTATATAGTCGTTAATTAAATACCTTACGTTTTGGAGGCATCAGTGAGAATAAAAACATTACTTTGGATTTTGGAAACTTGTGATGGGGGGGCCTAAATAGTTCTGTAAATTTAACAGCAACAAATAAATAGGCTACACAATCAAAGCCTCAAAAGAGTCTATTTCCAGCAAATTAATCTGTGATTATTTTAATGATCAGTTATCTGCGAGTCATTTACAGAGCTAAAATGGCAAACATTTACTGATTGCTGCTTCTCAAATACCGTTTTCTATCAATGTGATGGGAGATTTTCACATTGTTTTGTTGCACTGTACAGAGAAATTGATTACACTATTAAGAGACAAAATGATTTGTTTTTCAACTAACAATGAATGAACAGTAATTTCAGTGAATCCATTCTAATTACTGCTTACCAAATGTGAGGATTTTCTGTGTTTAATCATTAATACAGTCAAGGTTTGTCACTTTATACCAATAGGTTTATACTATTTTTCACAAAAAGAGAAGATATTTAAAGATGCCGCCGTTTGCTTTTTGTCAGAAAAAGTCATACATTTTACGTCATACCTGTGGCGTTTAGTTAATATCTTTTCTTTTTTTAAAACTTTAAAATAAAAATAAAAGAAACTTAAAAAGTTGAAGTCCAAGTTTGTCTTTGTTTCTATCGTCTATATATCAGTTTGTTTGTGCAATAAAGAAAGTGAATTAAATGTAGCTCATACATTTTTTAAATGACTTCATGTTTAAAAGGCTAGTAAATAATAAATAAATTGTTCAATGACTACAACAATGCTTTCTTGCTTATATATCACAAATGGAAGATTAGTTTAATTTTGAAAATCCTGACCGGAAGCTACATTGTCGCTACCTTGACAACGCTGTTTTAGACAGTCACGAGAAGGCGGGACTAATGAGGCCCATATTTGGAAGCTGAGCGGTTGAAAGCTTTGAGTGACAGCTGGGAGAGCCAATAACGAGCCTGCAAAGAAACTACTGTTGCTTGCCAGAAACCAGTAGGCAAAGTACTGTAGTTTTGTTCGTGGTTTGGGCCTAAATATCCCGACTTCCTCCCAATTATTATCTACAGTTCAATTAAAATGTAAAACAAAAATATAAATTGCATGTAAATATGTCTCAAAAATAACATTGGTTTCAATTAAAAGGGCGTGTTTGACGTAGAGGATATGCTTGTTTACGAAAGTGTGAAACAATTACCTATCATCCAGTCCAATAATGCAACATAATCTCCAACAATTTCAGTTAAAAAAAAATTAAACACTTCCTTCTAGAAGCAATGGAATCGGATTTTACAGCAATTAATTACAGCTAACCCAATAAACAACCCGTTATACTCACACTTTCCGTCACCTTCTCGTTGACCGTAGGCAAAGGAGTTTTTGTTGACATCTTTATATTCCACCAGTCAACGTTTAATGTCCAAAAAAAAAAAAAGAAAATCCAACAACACCTCTTTCAGTCAAAAGAGAAAGAGATTATTGCTTTGCTTTGCAGCTCTGCTCTCCGGGGGAAAGAGTCTCAGCATGGATCGTGACAATTTTTAAACCGGACGTGTTAGAGCCGAGCACCTAAACTAAGCTAAGGACCGAAATAAAATAAAGAAAAATCCTCACTGAAGCACCATAATAATCTTCATTGATTTACATGGCGCGTACAAACCGCCCAACTCAAATCAGTGTCCGTCTGTCCGTTTGGGTTTGAGTCAGTGAAGCTAACTAAACTAACGCTGTCGGTCGCCACTTCCAAAAAAAAAGAAAAAACAAAAAAAAAAAAAAAAAAGAAAAAAGAAAAACCCACCCCAGGCTTTTTCTTTTTAGTCGAAACTGCTTAAAAAGAAGGCATGGCGTCGAGTGTCACCAGCCGATGTTTCTCAGTGGGATTCAGAAGGTTTGGTGGCTGAAATACTCGCCGTCGACTCGGGTTTCTTCCATCTCCGGCGGCCCAAAGTGAAGCTGGTCTGTCCGTTTTAGGTGGGACCAAAATGGCTACTCAGCGGCTGGGCTGGATTAGGCTGCCTTCACGGACCCCTCCCCGGCTCCGACGTCAGAGTGTTGTGAAAATATTACACAAAGTAATCCAACAAATGTTTTTTTTTTCCTCCAAATGTTGATAACAAATGTACTTTCTGCAGGACTGAACAATAAAGTACAATTAATCTGTTTTATGATTGCCCATATTATATTGTATTACACTTTGGAAAGGCTTTGAGAATTATATAGTGTGTAAAACAACATATGCAATTAATAATTGCACATTATTAATGAATAGAAAATATTAAATATTAATAATAAATACATATAATAAATAGTATATAACAGTTTATACTTGGGAAATTTCCAATTCATAAATATACATTTCTTACTTAATTCAACCCCATCTTTTTAAGTAGTTTTATTTGTAATTAAATGTTATTTTGTGTCTCTTAAATGTGTATCGACTAAGAAATGCGTGTCAGTAGCTAAAATATTCTCAGATATGATATGTATTTTTATTTGTTCTATTATTATTATTATTATTATTATTATTAATAATAATTATTATTGTTGTTGTTACTATTATTATTTAAATTATCTTTTGTATTTCTTTATTAATTGAAATGGTATGACTAATTGTTTGTTCATTCATATATTTTTATTTTATTTTTAATTATCAACAGTGGTGGGGGAAAAATACTCAATTATTATATATGCAGTGGTGAAAAAAGTATTCAGATCTATTACTTAAGCAAAAATAGAAATACCAGTCTTAAAATAGTCCAGAATTTGAAATGTTAGTAAAGTAAGTTAGTAAGTAAGTCCTAAAACATGGGCCTACTAGCATAATCACATGCTGATATTTGTTTGCTAATGTTTATTTACCATGCTGATATTAAAGGGAGAAAAATGGCTCAGCTTTCAACCACTCCTGTGATTGCTGGCCAGTCTATATAAGGAGAAGCGTTGTGTAGCAGGTAAATCTATCAACCTGCGAACAATCAATTTTCTCCTCACCTGAAGAAATTTTAAAGCCTCTTAAAGCTCCTCCTCCTCCTCAGTGTTTCACCTTAGGAGCTCTCTTAAGGGCTTTGTGAATAACTTAACCAGGATTTAGTATTAACTGTAAGGGGTAATTCTTAGTAAACGTCATAATTCTAAGATTTTTCTAAGAATTTTGTCATTTGGAGGAACTCTTTGTAGCTTTATGAATATGACCCCTAGTCACAGGCAGGTGTGACAACACTCAAGCCTGTGTACACACTATAAACTAATCCTAAAACCCAAGGGATTATCTTCACTGTAATATCCTGAAAAAATATAATTTCCTCAATTTTTATCACTTCTTATTTAACTCTGGTGCATGCCTGATGTTTAAAATTATTCGTAATCTCACACGTCCTCCTCTTTAGAGGACGCCTGGCCTAACCTGGCAGTGGCAGTAATATTAGGACCAGAGCATCTACTAGAGGGACGAGGTATCACACACTGATGGTTTATATCGTGTGCTGTTTTATCTAGTGTATTTGTTGTTACGTGGTTGTTTTTTGTCCATCTGCCCGGGGACAACGGACGCAAATAAGCTTATAGCTAACTCTGGTGCAATTACCTTTAACCGTGCATGTCCCTGCAAAAATATTATAAATTAAAAAGCCAAAGTATCAAAAGTAAAACTCCTTTTAAAGTGTATTACTAATTACTGAAGATGACATCATGTATGAGCATTTTAATGTTGTAGTTTGTCAATGTGGAGCCAATTTTAGATCCTTTCTATAATACTGGGATTAGTAGTATAGTACTGCATCATATTATATATCATATGTTTTTATATGTAAAAAAGTAAAACTAAGTGTCAAATAAATGTAGTGGAGTAAAAACTGCAGTATTTTCCTCTGAAGTGTAGTGGAGTAGAAGTATACAGTTTCATAAAATGGAAATACGTAAGTACAAGTACCTCAAGATTGTATTTAAGTACAGTACGTGACTAAATGTACTTAGATTAGTCGATTAAAATGTAATTATATTATTTATCTATAATGTCAAAGTACTCAATGTCAAAAGCAAGTTACTTTGTGTTTGTGAAACTATGCAGCGAATATCTGCTATATTATCTGCTATCTGCTACAAAACAAAAAGAACTGTAGCTACTTTGCACATTTACATGTATATAGTATGTTTATCCTATGTTTATACTTTACTTGTAGTAGTTTAGATAAATAAATATGTATTTATTTACTGTGTATTGTTTTTACTCCTGTGCAATGCCTGATAATCTGCAGCTGCTGTAACAAACAAATTTACTAATGTGGGATCAATAGAGTAGATCTCTCTATCCATATCTTAAATACACACAGCACCTGTCAGATTGTGAGGTGTGCTGTGTTGAAACGGCGACAGTTATATTTCCCACAGCACGTGAACGCAG
This sequence comes from Bovichtus variegatus, assembly GCA_943593645.1. NCBI lineage: Eukaryota > Metazoa > Chordata > Actinopteri > Perciformes > Bovichtidae > Bovichtus > Bovichtus variegatus. The sequence goes on from CALSCE010000197.1 coordinate 1,318,134, forward strand.
CGTCAGTGAATCGGCTGAACGGGTGGAGGAAGTGAAGAAACCTGAATCCCATTGGTCCATAAAGTACAGAGATCTGTCATCATCAGGAGGAAACTATGGGCAGAAAAATGTGTCACTAGGAGCTGAATTATTTACATGGCTCAACTTGAATAATTGCATAAAAAAACTAAAAAAAAACTAAATTTGAATCGCATAATTTGAATTTATTGCTTTGAAGCTGAATTCTAATAAACTTGAAACTAAATATGGTAGGACACGTCAATGTGGGGATTTATTTGGCTTCAAAGAAAAATATTTTTGCAGAAATTCAGTTAAGGGGAGGAAACGCAGAAAACCCTTTGTTTTATTCTTTCAATAAAAATTCACATGATTTTAAAAGTTTATAGATTGCAACAATCAATCTGGTTCACAATTTATTTAAAAAATAAATAAAAAAGTCTATTTAATAATGAAAAATGTTCATCCCACTTTCTCAAAGTCCACGGTGATGTCTTGTTTTGTCAGTCCAAAACCCCAAATTGTCAGTTTAATATGATTTATAACAGAAAAACAGGAAATCTGCAATCTTTAGGATGAAAACAGCATTTTCTGACATTTTTGCATTAAAAATCAGAATTTTTTGTTAGATCAATTTATCAGTTCGTCAACTAATCTTTGCAGCTCGACATGAAGCCTTATAATATGATTAAAGTCCACATGTACCATTTCTACCACTTTGATATTAGATATAGCTATTAGCTATTTTTATTGATACACTACAATGTAGTTGGATTTGAAAATATTGTAAGAAATTATTTGTAGTCATGATTTGTGGATTTAAATACATATGAATCTCATCTTACAACTAATCAATCATTTTTTTTTTAATAGGAACATGACAAAATAAATTATTCGAAGTAAAAAAATAAAACAAAAGGACCATTTAAATAATCCTTCAATTACTAAATATTTGAAATACGGCTGCAGCTACTGATTTTCATTAATCAATGAACTGAAGTTTGCAAAAATGGAAAAAAGTGAAAAATAGTCGTCACCATATATTTAACAGTTCAAACCCCCCAAAATGTTCTGTCCGTCAAATTATTTTAAAAGCTAGTACTCAACAATGCACGTCTTCAACAAACAAACTGCAGCCGTTCCCACTGCAGGTTCTTCATCCATTAACTTTAACCCTAAAAGATAATAGTTGCCATCACATAAACAACCAAGTGTGGTGGATAGCAAAACATTCATTCTTTATTGACTGGAAAAATACAGGGACCAAAAAAAAGAAAAATGTGCAGTCAGAATGATCCCCAAACACCCATGATTTAAATCCCCAAAGTGACTTCATTTCATCAACTGAATACATCTCAAAATTACAGAGTTAATGTGCAGCAAGTAAAGCGCTATGTTAAGTCATGCCACAAAGCAGAGGAGGGTTGGGAGGTGGGGGTAAGTAATGGAGGGAGAGGCCAGCCATTTAGGTGGTATACAGGGCATCGTGAGTCAAAGCCACAACACAAGAAAAGCATCATCATCCTCTGAGTCTCTCAGATCGCATCAATGTCAATGTCGTCCTCTTCTTTTTCAGCCTTGTCTGGTTTCACAGTCTCAACTTTGAGCTCGCGGGCGGAGGGCGAGTACACCACCTGAGGACAGAACATTTATCATCATCCACACGTTTCAGACAATAGGAAAACACAGTGGAGTGTAGGAGTCCATCCATATTTACAGCGGTACTTTTATAATAAAATGTTTAATAATTCCATTTTAGTTTTATTATTGTTAAGGGTACAGCACTTTAAATGTGAGTTTAGACCAAAATCAGACATCAAAAGTCTGTGAAATACGTAAAACTATAACTCTTATTAAATGGATTTTATGCGTATTCATTACAGCCTTAATAGACTTGCATTTAAAATTTCTATAATAATAAAATAAGATCAGCAGCACACTTTTCTCCTTTGTGCCAAATGTATAATCTAAGCTTCCACACTTACTGTGTAGACATTTTGACATTTTCTTCATTGCTGATTTTTGCATCTGGCATTATTTAGTCTTTTGTGGTAGTTTTGCTAAACAAAGTTTTGCTTGTTGTAGTGAATTGACTACAGCTTTGTTTTATTTTCTTCAACGCACAATCATTTAGATTTAATGTGGGCCGAGTTTTTTAGATGAACATAATATTTTAAAACAAAGTTCATAAAGTGATCCACGTCGGTTACCTCCACGTTCTCATCATCTTCCACCTCCTCTTCCTCGCTGCCCTCGCTCTCCTCCTCCGCCTCTTTCAGCCATTTCACAAAAGGAGCAGCTTTAGCGTGGATCTCTTTGGCAAGTTCCTTAGAGACGTACTTCTTAGAAACCTGGTGGAGAAAAATAAAGGTCAGTCAGTCTGGACGGTAATCACAATTGATTACAAAATTATATTCAAACGACTCTGCTTGTGACATTTAATCTAGATTATAAATTCTGATGATTTAAAAGGATTATTTAGTCTCCTACATTCCATCAACATCTTTAATTACAGGCCGTGCTCAAAGTACATTTTTATAATAATGTGACAATAAAAGCAGTTAAGGAGCCAATTTAACTCGTGTCAAATTAAATTTAAGGCACATGGAACATGATGAATTAATTTGGTATTTTAGGAATTTTTATAAATCTGATGTTTTTTGGAATCCAGTCCCAATATTTTATATTTTCTTCAAAGAAGTTTGATAAAAACATGAATTTCAGTATTAAATGTGCAAAACTGGTCACATACATGTTTAAGTAATGAGGGTAAAAACAAATGATCGTTCTATTCTAATGTAACTTTTGCATTGAAAAACAAAGCAAAAAATAGCACTATCGCAATATTTAACTGCTACTAACATTGCCATCAGTTCATAACTGGCACATGTGGTGACACTCGACAAGAACATTTTTAATATCGCTTCTACAAGTACATATGTAAGTTTTTCTGGCCAAAATAGGCATTTAATCTTTTAATTTATTTATATTTGTCTATAATTTACATTTAATAAAAGATGAATACATGATATTTAAGCCCACCTTCTCTGCCCAGGCGAATATGACATCTTCCTCCAGCAGGTCTGAGTCATACAGGTCTTTGAGGATGATGGGGACTCGAGCCAGCAGCTGGACCTGATGCAGCTTCACGACACACTCAAAACCTCCCAACAGATACTTCTGGGCCTTCTTGTTGTTGTGGCAAAACTGAGGGCGGAGAGAAGGTTTTGAGTACAGTCTAAGAAAATAAAGTTTCAGTCTTCATCTCATAAATAGACCTCTGAAAACTTCAGTCATGTACAGTCATTCAACTTACTCGCAGAAAGTGACGTTTGTATTTCTTTATCTGGTCACGGATGTTCTCGTTGAAGAGCAGCTCGCTGAGGATAAGAGGGCCCATGGCCTTCACATCCAGACGCTCTGCCTCCGCCAAGATCTCCTTATCGGCTCCGTCGATGGTTCCAGTCTCCTTCTTATGCTGGAAATGGAAACCAGTAAAGTTAGGGGGAGGTGGTGGACACACCAGGGCCTAACTGAATGTTTATCAGGTATGATGAAAAAACACAAAACATTTTAGGGCAAGAAGCTAGAACTAGCATAAAAGAAACAGAACTGTAAATAAATCAGAGGAAGTTGTGTGAGCCATTTAATAATGCAAATTGTATTTATGCCATGATCACTTTTTAATTATTGAAATAATTAATTGTAGATCAACAGCCATTTTAACATTGGGACAGCCAGCATTTACTTCAGGACTAATTACATTTTTATTTCGGGGCAGTGGTTTAAATAAAAAAAAAAAAAAAAGTTTGGAAGATAGTGTTCCCGTTCATGTTGCCCCTAATTCTTCTGGGAATAACTGAGAATGTATAAATACAAACTAATAGTATTATACATTCAAAAGATATGATTCTTCATTCCACATACCCTTCCAAATTGTGGATTATCCAAGTTGATGATTATCACTCACGTAAACTGCCATTTTAGCTAATAAATGTAATAAATACTTAATTGTTTTACCTCCCGTCACAATTACTTTGACTCTAGTAACTTCATATATAAAAAAAATCATTCATCATTTTCCAGACTGAGAACATTTTTCTATCCATAACTGCCGTTATGTCTCCAT
>CALSCE010000197.1:1322659-1334484 GCA_943593645.1 Bovichtus variegatus
AATTATGGGTTGATCTGTGTACAAATTGACTTTTTCTTGGTTTAATAGCAGCTAGATTATGGGAAAACCGGACAAGCAGAAGATGATATTGCACGTGTCATGTTACTTACATGTTGGAGGCCTGTTCAGTGCCTTTGCAACATCTACCATGTTGACAATGACCGTCTTGATTCCATTCCCTTTGCCTTCAACCTTGGTGAGATAAAGACACAGATTACAGAACAGTGTTCCTTCAACAAGACAAGATGACATTTCATAAATGTCATCTCAGGAAACTTCAATTTGATTAGTCAACTTGATGATAACTTATTTACAACTCAAACATGTAAAAGTTTTAAAGCCAGCCACAGGGAGCAGTTACCTTGGCAATCAGACGGGGCATCTTGTAGCGATAGAACTGGTCTGACACGCTGCGGTTGACGTTGACAGACATTTTGGCTGGATGTTAGCACTATCAGTAAGATAAAAGGATCTTGGTTGGGGATTTTTCGGGATCTTCTGTCTGGAAAAGAGGGGATGACATAAACGACTGCAAGCGCGCTCTGTCTCTGACATGAAAAACGCTGTGCCGCTGTGGCCGCAAGCTCCTTGCTTGAAGACTAGATTTCCACCACACAGGTTCCAACGGCTGCGCAACAGCTCTGAAAGAGGAGAGCGAGAAAAAAAAAATAAAAATCAATGAATATTTTAAAGAAATGTTAATTAAATAACAGTAACTTCCAAGCAAATTTGACTGAATAGAGATTAGAACAAAAAGTTTAAAAAGTTTAGTTGATTTTATTTCTTTGCATTTCTGAAATATTTTTGTTGCTGGTTCAACCATGTATAACACTTCACAACTTTAGCTAATTAAAAACATAACAGAAATAACTAAATATTTTGGGTTTTAGACTGTTAAACAAAATAAGCAATTTAAAAAGATGTCAATTAAGCGTCTGTGAAATTTTGGTTTAAAACCTAAACAAATATAGCCCTGATTAAATCATTAACTTTTAAATGTATTCGTAATCAAAGTTGGTTTGTGCTCTTGATAGCTCAAAATCCCTCTTGTGCTGTATGACGACACATTTCATACATATGGGTCAAATTGCATTGTGAGAAAATATATAATATTTTCCTCGACGGCCACTAATAAACCAGACCGAGCTATAAAACAAGTACGCCAGTGCTGAAGGACAGGCATTAGAGTCCAGAGACTCTCGGAGACAGCTGGGGGATAATGCCAAGTCCCATATACAAATATTTATTCTCTTAAACAAGTTTAAGCATTAATACAGACATTGCCAGATAGTATAATATGAAAAGCCTCTATTTTGAAAATACTGCTGACAAAATTTGATCCAAGCAGCAAATAAGCACGTGATCCAACAGTGAGCAAGCATGACAGATTAATCCAAAGAAGGAAAAATTAAACCCAGCCACTAAACTAGATGCTTTTTGTGGCCATATACATACAAAATTGTTTTGTGAAAGCCTTTTGTCTTACATGAGGGCCTCTGGCTTTAGTCACATAAGGCCTTCTCTTGTTATTAGGTCACAAACAGGAGTGGGCCTAGCAGCTGCCAAACTACTCTCCCCTTGCTGACGGCTTTAACACCAACTAGTCTATAGTTTCCATAGTGTGATCCGACATGAAATGACTCGCAACCGGTTTGACAGTGACACAGTGATGTCCGAAGCTGAGGTATTTCAGAAGGGGCAGAGGTCGAGGCTATTTCAGAAGGAGGCTAACTAGCTTTAGCTGGCTGCTTGGTGCAGAGTGCGTCATGCAGCCACTGCACACGAGTGGGACTGGGAGACGCCATTTTGATATAGAAAACACGTCATATTGCTCAATAATAACGCTGGAAAGACAACCACGCATCACACATCTCGTCAAACATTTAAGATAGGCCCAACTGTTCCTGTAACTTACCGTTTTCGCAAAACAAAGACATAAACACAACGCTGATCGTCCAAGAGCCGCAGTGAACGGTGGTCGATGGCTGGTGCTGGTGTTGTATTGATTGCAGCAGGGTTTCTTGATGTTTTTTCAGCTCTCAAATATGCACAGTTAAACACCCTAAAGCGTCCAAACAGTGCAGGCGCCAGGCTCGGAGGTTATCTGGAAAGTCCTCGGGGGGTTTTGAGGGGACCTTTAGGGGAGAAGAGGCGTATTGTTATCCACACAAACTGCGGACTAAAAACGCTAACGTTAGCAGCATCAGGTGTTGTCGTTCATTGGGTGGGTAGCTCCATAGTCACGTACAACGTAACTATTATAATAAATCCATCTTAAAAAACACATTTTTTTGTAAGTGTGTGTTCACATAGTTTATGGCCTGAATTAGTTTGTATCTGCTAAGTCGCTTCTTAAAAAAAATACCCATTTACAAAAAGCACTCTTAAACTTTTATTTTATTTATCATTTAATTTATCATCTGTGGTTCCTTTTGCTCAATGTTGTGCAACGTTTTTCCTCTTATAAAACACTTGCAACTTTGTTTTGACAAGCGCTACATATAAAGTTTATTATTAATATATATATATATATATTTTTTAAAGTCAGGACGATTCTCAAAAGGTTCCGTTATGTAAAGAAGTTACATAGGTAGGTGAGTGAGTTTATTTCAGTCCTGCACATGAACATAAAAATAAATAAATGTGAGGCATTTAATAAAACATTTTAAATATTGGCCTAAAGGGTGTATGCTGAAAATTATGGTAACTGCCATCTTTACATATCAGTTTAGTTAAACCTTTTCAAAAGATACACATCTGTTCTTTATAAGTGTCCTTATTTACCCTCGTTTTTAACATATCCATTCCCCTACAATTCCTACTGGTCTCTCGTTTAAAAACAACCTCAGAACACAGTAAAGAGGCACAAGTATGTTTGTGCTTTGTATATTATCTGTGAAGTTTAAAGAACATACTAGATCAATATATTTTTTTATCATGTCGTTAAGTTTAAGTGTTTTAGTGCCTAATAATCCAATCGATTTACAATTATTACAGCTCTTTACTGTAGCACGACACTTTTATTAATCGGCTATTAGTTGGTTTTATACGTTTTTCCCCATTCAATACAGCATTATATATATTTTTTTATTTTATTTTTTTCAGTTATGATTCAATATCTGACCATTAGTAACCTAAGGTAATTCAATGAGCGGGTAACGACATCCAGCTAACTAGCTAAAGTTAACATTACACGTGGTGTATCATCGCCAAATTAACCCTCAAATTACAACAAAAATATACATTCAAGGAAGTATTTTAATCCTCAAGGTGATACGAGTACATTCTGCGTCTTAACATCCGTTATATAAACAGGCGTCCACAGCATTAGCACTCCAGGCAATAGTCGAAGCCCAGATGCTAAGACGAAGCGAACTGACGTCCCGCAGCTAACGCAGTCACTAGACGGTGAAGATAACACATCGTTTGACTAATATATTTAACGTTGGCTGATCTAGCTACATTTTCTCAGTTGAATTGCAACCGTCGGTGTGACATCCACGTCAAAACGAGGCCAAAGAACATGTTATGAAATAATTTCGCACCTTACCTCTCGAATGTTCTACGAGACACTGCTACTCACGCCGCTTTAAATGACGGATGTCAAGATAATGGACGCGACGTAGCTAGCAACTTCCGGTCGTAGCATTCATTTGAAAATAAATGTCCATTTTCGTGTTAATGTGCTACACAGAGCCACCTCTCCACATGGCTCTGGTGGTACATGATTCCTTTAAATTATGAATATTTTACGCAATATATTCAGCAAATGTCTCTGAATTCTTAAATATTGAAAACAAATGTATTTTTTTGCAGTGGTAAACCAAAAACTTAAACGTATTTAATAAATATATAACATTGAATTCATTGTAAACTTACGTAAAGGGCCTGAATACTTCTTCCACCATTGGTATCCCCCCTAATTACCTTAAACGTTAAACACTTTTACTGTGTTTTAGTAATTAATTTGTCACTGTATCAATTCTATTTTTATTTATTATTTATTTGTCTTTTTTTGTCTATGTCATTGTAGTCAAAGTACTTTTTAGATACAATGATGATACTACTATAATAATAATAATAATAATAATAATAATGATACGTTTCACTCGTTTTACTTTGAAAGGACAAAAGGAAGTATTATATCTTGTTTGTCGCATACTTTGATCCTCTCCTCTCATTGGCTAATGGCTTGACGCTGTACGTGCGTAGGCGCTTCCTTAACTTGACTAGCAGAAACAGCAAAATAGAAGATGGTGAGTATGAAATGGCGAAAAGGCCACAATTTTACCACATTTACTGTCCGCGTTTCGAGCACGATGGTTTCTTAGACTAGTTGTTGACATAAGGAGATCGACATCATGTTTTTAAATGCGTCCATACAGTCTCAATTTTGGGGTTTATTTTAGGGAAGCTTCATTGCGAGATGGATCAACGATCACATGACAGCTGGGCAGTTTAGTCCCCCCAAAAAAATCCACTGCAACAAACTGCAAGCACCTTTAAAGTCACTCTTCTCATTTGCACGGAGGTCTTTCGGCTTCTTATGTTTGTTCATCAGCCATCCTTACTGTCTGTTTATTTGATATCACGACACTTTTTACTTTTTCTTGTATGCTAGCTGGGCTAACAGGCTAACAGCTACTTTATCTTATGAGGCAGAAATACTGATGTTTATCACTCAGTTAGTAACCCGAAATGAAACTGAAGTATTTCTGAATTAAGCCAACTAGCTAGACAACACTGTTTTTACATTAGGAATACAACTACACGTTTATGAGTTGATTCATTCATTTGCTGTCTTTCTTTATGGAATTATCACCGGGTGTACAATAATTTGGAGCAAGATATTTGTAAAAACATTAAGTTTAGGTGCAGTTTAAATCTATATAGGTGGTTAATTATAACCAGTGGTGGAAGAAGTATTCAGATCCTTTACTTAATCAGAAGTACATTAATAATACCACACTGTGAAAATAATCCACTACAAGTAAAAGTCCTGCATTCAAAACCTTACTTAAGTAAAAGTATGTAATTAGCTAAATGTACATAAAAGTATTAATTGTGCATAAAAAATGTTCACTGTTAGTGTTTTACTAATAATATATGATGTTTTTGGATTAATATTACAGACTGCATTAATGTATATGTTGCATTTTACTGCTGTAGATGTTTAATGTTGTAATACTTTTAACTCCTTCATTGTTGGGTAGTTTAATCTACAGCAATGCATCATATTTTTTATAAGATCATCATATGTTTCTAACGTATCTCAGAAAAAGAGCTCTGTTTTCAGCTTTGTGCCGATGTCTTTTCCAGCTGATCCAAGGCGAGTTTCAAACAGTCTATTTGGCCTAAAAAATAGGAGAATTTTCAACCCGTAAAGGAACACTTCATCCTTCAGTTTATTACAAACATTCAAAAGCAACACATCTGGAGAGACATGGTTTTCACTGGACAGGAAGGGGATGACAATCTGCAATCAGAAAATTTACTTAAGCTGTCAGACAAATGTAGTGCAGAAAAAAGTGCAATATTTACCTCATGAGATGTAGCGGAGTACAAGTAGTTTTAGATTAAAATACTCAAGTACAAGTACCTTGAATTTGTACTTTAGAACAATACTTGAGTAAATGTGTTACTTTCCACAACTGATTATAACTAAATTACAGTCAGCACTTTGATTTGCTTCCCCACATTATTTTGCTCACTCTCAGTCAGCTGGAAACTATATATACGCTCTTTATCACCATCACTAACCATCAGCCATTAACAATCGATTCAACCACATTGCCGTTTAACTTTTCTTATTTGATTTTGAATGATTAATATCTGTTCCATTCACTTTTTAATTTCTAATTTCAGTTTTCCTCTCTTGTCCCAACTCTTTCTTGTCTTTTGTTTTTTTTCTTTTTGTATCTTTGATCATGCCTTGTGTCGTTTTTTCCATGCACATCCTGCCTTCCTCCCTATCTCACCCACTCTCCTCCTCACCCCTCATTGCCTGTCTCCAATCAACCAGTCTGGTCACCGGGTAAGTGCCCTCGCTCTGTGTTGGGTCCCTGTTTTCTGCTCGCTCTTCTGCCTGCCATGCTAACATAGGGGTTGGGATTGCACAGCTAGGGAGGTCTCTTGTTTCTGCTGCTAATTCAGCAACTGAACTCTAGGGATGTGTTGCCCGGCAGGCTACGATGCTTTAATTACACCTGCTCACAGCTTTTCTCATAAACAACAAAATTACTTATTACTCATTGAACCAAAATAGTCTAGAAACAACTCGGAGTAGGAAACCAAAAGCTCCCATATTATGTTTTAAGACCCTGTATAGAAATCTACTATTAAAAGGGCTCACAAAGCACTGGTTACTTTCTGAACCTTTTACAATACAGGAGTGGATGGATATAATAAATTACATTTATGTTATTGGAAAAGATTACTTTTTGTTTTTGGTTAATTAAATTCTTGAGCAAGTTGATAAAATGTCATGTCAGGCCATTACGGACAGATTTTGTTGAGGTATCGAATGAATGACCCTGTAATGTTGTTTTATTCTAGCAAACCTCATTGATTTTTATTTTATTTTCTCTCAAGTGTCCCCCAGACATATTTTTCATTACTCTTGTGTGGACACTTATCCTTTCCCAAAATAAAGAATCTCGAAAAAGAAATCTACGATGACTCAGACAGGCTTTAACGCCATGTTGCTGGATGTGTTTCACAACTCTTTTGGGAATCCTTACTAGTGACTCATATATTTAAAAACTGAATTTCCTTGTGAATAGAGGCTTTTCACTTTGTTCCATTGGAAACATTTTAGCCATTCTTTGGTGATGAAATCCAATCAGGAGCAAGTTTCTTGTTTTGTATTTAGAGTGAATGCACGTTTGATGCAGTAACTATACATTTAGTCACTCAAACTAAATAAATACATACCAATGTCTTTTGACAATGCATGTGTGTGAAGTGACAAACATTTTCTATAATTGCACACTTTTAACTTTTGTCCATCAGCTCTTGATTTGTCTCAAAGCACACCAGCTGTATGAACCGTTTTATCAGCTAAACTGATTTATGGTGTAAAATAGAACTAGTGTTTCTCACCAAAGTCGTAACATGCTACCACAAATAACATTTACAGTATCTCTCTGCTAGCCAGTGACGTTAAAAGGTTATTTATACGTTTCATGTTGAGTATGAACCTTCAAGTTTGTTGGTGTTTTATTCTTATTGACTTCTTGTGTTGTGTAAAAACACAATTATCTCGCTCTCATGTCCTACATCTGTTATTGAGTGTCTGAAATCAATCTGTACTGATTCAATCTATATTTTTCCAATCCATATGGGTTGGGTTTTTTCAGATTATGTAAGAAGTAATATTCACAGCCCAGTTTGAATTCAGACACCTAATAAACTTATCTTTTTACTGACACAACCATTGCTTATTTACAAGTTTGATCTTCATGACTCAAACCTATTTATCCACTGTACTAAATTAATCTGGAGCAGGTTGTTGTTTGGGTGAAATAACAGTACAGTGGACAGTATTTGGATGGTTTTAAACAATTTATGAGACAACTTGATAATAACCAACTGAGGAGTACAGTGGTTGTGGTGGATCCCGACCTGCGGGATCCCACAGAGTTCTATCCTCGGCCCACTTTCTTTTTTCAATGTTTTGATGCTACATATCTCATCAGTGGGTGACTAACCTGTGTGTGTGTGTCTGTGTGATGTTATCAGTTGGTCCTGGTGTTAGGTGACCTGCACATCCCCCACCGGTGCAACACCCTACCAGCCAAGTTCAAGAAGCTGTTGGTACCGGGGAAGATCCAGCACATTCTCTGCACAGGAAACCTCTGCACCAAGGAGAGCTATGACTACCTGAAGACTCTCGCTGGAGACGTCCACATAGTCCGAGGAGACTTTGATGAGGTCTGTTGTGTGTTTGTAGACACAAATGAAAAAAAGCGCAAACATATTCATTACACCACAATAAACAATTTTATAAAAGCCATTTTCTTTCTCGGAGTAGGGACTGATTAATTAATTAAATAAAATGAATTGGGCTGTCAGTGTGGGTGCAAAATTGAGATTTTAGTTTCTTGTTAAGCCAGATTGGCCTTTGTATACTTAACAATGTGTTGTGGGCACAACATTGTTCTTCAAATTCCAGCAGAATTGTTTTTTACGTAATTTCCAATAGAGGTTTTGCACTAAGGGTACATATGGGAAAAAAGACGTAATTTATGTGGCTCAATATTTAATAGCGAGAAGGAAGTGAAATGGATCTCTTGCCGATACTAAAGAATAATTTCCGTGTAATGAAATTGTAATTGCTCCCTTCTCGCAAATTGAGTTTTACCTTCCTACTTCACAATTTTGTTAGAAACAATCACATGGAAGAACTTGCATCCTTTTAATACCAGAGCTCATTTCCTTGTTAAACCTGTGTGAACATCACAGTTTTCACTGGTAGATCACTAAGAACAAGTGCATTATTTCAAGAATGCACTTTAAAATGAAAACAACTGTATGTAAACCTTTTTTTTTCCTCTCAGAACCTGAACTACCCGGAGCAGAAGGTGGTGACAGTGGGCCAGTTTAAGATCGGTCTCATCCACGGCCACCAGGTGATCCCCTGGGGCGACATGGCCAGTCTGGCGCTGCTCCAGAGACAGTTGGATGTCGACATCCTCATCTCTGGCCACACGCACAAGTTTGAGGCGTTCGAGAACGAAAACAAGTTCTACATCAATCCTGGTTCGGCCACAGGAGCCTACAGCGCACTGGAAAGGTAGAGGAATCATTCACACGCAGTAAACACAACCTCCCACTGTAACCACAGAGGCTGGAAGTGGCGACAAATTATAAAAAATCTTTTAAGCATAAATTTGAATTTGGTACACTGTGAGCTGGAGTGTGATTATTATCCTAGTACACAGACAATGGTAAATTGATGAATTGCCACAGAAAGTCCAGCAGTATAATAATATTACATTTTATTTGAATAGCTATACCAATCCATCAAGTTTCATGAAAATCAGGCCAGTAGTTTTTCCTTAATCCTGCTGACAAACAAACCAAACCGAAAACATAATCTCCTTGGCGGAGGTATTAAAAAGACAAAAAATAAAAGCATTATAAAAAGAACATAAAAGTAAGAATAAACTAAAATAAAGTATAAAATAAGAGTATATAAAGTAAGTATATTCAAAATGTTGTTATGTATTTTTACCATGACACAAAATAAATTATAATTACAGTACTACTCGAACTATTATGTGTCTCTAACTCAGTATTTTCTTAGATTGAATTTAAAGGTACTTGTACTTAACTTGAGTATTTCCATTTTATGCAACTTTATGCTTTTACTGCATTACATTTGTTGGATAACTTTAGTTACTTTGCAGATTGACTCTATTATTAAAACAATATATAAATCAACTCATAAATTATTATGTATTATTATAGGTTAAACTACCCAACCGTATTGAAGTCGTTAAAATTAGCTCCAGCTTTACCAGCTGCAACATTAAAGTAATGTACACACTAATGCATCAATTATCCAATAAAATAATATACATTATTCTGAAAAAGTTTATTTTGATGAAGATTTTAAACTACTTTCTATCAGATAAATAGATTTTCCTGGAAATAGATATTGCTGTAGATGTTCATTACACTGATGATGTCCTCCAGTGTGACACAGTACAACAGGTGTAACAGTAGAAACCAGACTGACTATAATTACACGCAGTCAGGAGTGCAGGAGAAGCCTTGACCTTGAACACATCTGTCTTCTCTCCTTACAGCAACATCATCCCCTCTTTTGTATTAATGGACATCCAGGCGTCAACAGTGGTGACGTACGTTTATCAGCTGATCGGCGACGACGTCAAGGTGGAGAGAATCGAGTACAAGAAGTCTTAAAGGACTGCGTGCGGAGGAGGAGGAGTTGGGTGAGCGTGGCTCAGTGCATCGTTTCATTCCTTTCCACCAGGGGGCAGCAATTCCCCTGCAGTCACCACAATGTTAATGCTGTAACAAACTGTTCAGTAACTTAACTCTAAAAGAAAAATATGTATTATATTGTTTATAAATCATCAGCATTTGCTTGTATCCAAGCTGTCATTTGGTAACTGTAGAGAATGCAATAATGTCACAAAGAAATATTTGGTGCCATTTGTCTTCTTTTTTGTTTTTGTTTTGTCATTTTCGCCCTCGTCATGTAGTCTTGAAACCAACAGACCTTTAGCTTCATGTAGTCGGCCTTTATGTCATTCATTTATTTCCCACAATAAAGATCTAATTTCACTCCATCGGTTGTTTTGCCTTTAATAATACTGAAAGTAATAATAACCACAGGTGGGACCAAATCATTGTTTTGCAAGTCACAACTAAGTCTCAAGTCAGGACAGGCGAGTTTTGAGTAATAATTAATAATATATTACATTTAGAAAAATCATGAATGCTTTTTAAAATGTGTATTTGTTTGTTAAAACAAGTGTGACTGAACTCAATTATTAAAACCTACTTAAATTACAAACTTTTTTATCTTTTTTGGGGTTGGTCTAAAGAGTTACTGTTGTTAAAATTGAGATGCACGTCTTTTTTAATTTTTTTATTAAGTCGAGTGTTAAATCCTCAAATTGTGACTCGAGACTACGTCATGTGACTCGAATCCACACCTCTTATGATAACAATGTGAATGTCTGCCAAAAAAAGTCTTGTCTATAAATGCTCAAAAACAGAAAACCTGGTTCTATAAATGACAACTTTTAAAAGACTAAACTTCACTTTTACATTCCCAACAGACATTATGAAGAACAACCTCAGTCTGAAAAGTGTTAATGTTGCATTAATTTTAGGTTGGATTAAACGTATAATACCATATATAGTATTTAGGGACATGCAACATGACTGCGTTCCATGTTATTACAGGAGTCCGAGATATTAAAATAACTGAAAATCTTGATTGTTTTAAGAGATACAATCAACTCTGCCTTTGAAAATTTTTTTTAAATTAAGTTAATAGTTTGTTTTAGTTGTTCCTGAAGTTGTCAATAAAATGTGAGTGGTTGTCGTCGCTCAAAGGAGTTAAATCAAGTATAGGCCCTGAGATGTGATGCCAGTGCTCATCTCTCACGACTACAAGAACTGAACACGTGATTTCCTGGAAACAGACTTTCTCCCGATGCCACTGGGCGGCACCAAAACAAAACAAAGAAATCCCCTGGTACAGCTTTAACGACTAAGCTGCAAACTGAGCTGCAAAGTGTTTTTGTTTTGTACTTTGCTTGTATAAAATCCACAATTTCATGCTAAATTATGATACTCATGAAGGTTTCTTGACCTTTTCTTGGAGATGGGAGAAGTTTTGAGATTATTCTCAGGTTTTACATTTTATTTTATTTCTAAATATCAATAAAAATGTCCTTCCTCCTCGTCCTCCTCTTTAACCAATAATGTAACCAATTAAACATCTCAGCAACCATGTCCTAAGACAACAGATGGAATATTTAGTAATTTAAAGTCTATCCCCTTGCTACAGTGAGGTTATAATTCGAGACTATCCCCCCTATTTACTTGATTTTTCTAAATGAAATAAATACTTATGTTTCTTTGTGTTTATTTTTCCTTTTTTTGTGTTGTGTCGTCTGTATGTTTTTTAAATGTAATTAAATAAAATGTTGTTAGTTTTTTCCAGTTGTTATTTTATGTAACAAATAAAATAAATAACCAATTTGAATGGTTTAACATACATAAAATAATCATATCTTTTAGATTATATTGATATATATCTCTCTCTCTCTATATATATATAT
>CALSCE010000197.1:1339484-1357269 GCA_943593645.1 Bovichtus variegatus
TTTTATTTCTTTTTTTTTACTGCTGACTTAATAAAACACTTTTAGTAGGATTTAAATTTACTCATTTTTGATCCATTCATCCCAGTACTCCTGCAACAGAAAGAGGAACATATAAGTGCACCACATTAACACAAACTCACAGGGTTAAAAGATATAACATAATTGTTGTAAACATGCACTAAAATTAAATCATTACTTTACCTTGGCAAATCCTCGTCCTGATGGAGCCTGTGGATCGTCTGACTTTCAGCAAATGTCACTTGTTTTTCATGTTAGGAAGACGCACAAAGTCAAGTAACTTATAAAGTAAAGAGGTTTTCTGGTCCGTACCAAAATATCAAGTTTGCATGCTGTGTTTTGCATGTTTTTTTTTTTTTAATGAAAAGGTATGAAAAATTAAAGAATTCAAAAAATTTTCTGTCTGGAAAAAACATTTTGTTCAGAATACTGTCTTTGGATTAAATCTGTTTTCAAATTCATATTTGACCTTGCAATTGTTTTAAAAATGTATTCGATTTGCTCAACTGCTGAGGTTAAACTACATTTATAGAAAAAAATTAATAAATAAAAAAAAAAGTATTTGTAAAGTCAGCATGGATTTTCAGTTTTATATATATTGTGATGTCGGGAGCTCTGGAGGTGTGGGTGCAGGAAATGACGACAGCAAAGCGTTGTTTTCAAACTTAAATCCAGTGTATTCAGTCTCCTAATACAGGTTCACTGTGTCCTCTTCAGACAAACTGTCTCTGTACACCTCAGTCATTGTCTCTTCTCGCCCCCCACCCCACCCCCCACCCTTTTAGCTGCTTTACTAGGGCAATCAGCTCATATGGTTCAGCTGGGCAGCAAACCTCGTCCTGACCGCCCTGCTGACGGTGGGTTTTGCAGTCTGGTGGCTTGTAGTCCTTGCTGCGTCCACCGAGAGGGAATGTGTCTCCCTTTGTTGGTGCCCAGAAACGTCCCAAAAGAAAAGAGAACGTACAGAGAGAAGGCCTCTGCAGATACAGACACCACCACGCACTTCTAGTGGGTCATAAGTGATTGTTTTTGTATGAATCCATACATTGTTTTTTTTGTTTTTTTAGGCAAAATGCTGCATATTATCCCTTTAAACGCAGTCGAAGCAGTATATATACATATAGAACGACATTGCAAACAAGCAGGACATACAGACAGCAGCAGTAAAAGAGAGTTTAGTGCTGACATGTGTATTATTCATATTAATTAATATTAATCATCCATTATTGTAATTAGTTATTGATGTGAACTGGAATTATATTCCATTCTCTTCAGGGTTCAAGGTTAATTCATTGTCATTGTTCAACACAGGGTTGCTAATTAAAATGCAGCTGTAGTCACTTAATGCTACATGAGAAAAACAAAATAACTTTTTAAGGTGGTGTGTGGAGGATAAACCTGTTAGTCTTATATCTTGTTTTATCACAACTCGCTATATTTATCTATCTTATTACTAGTACTTTGATTTTTATATTGTCTAAATGTTTCCTTGATGTGCTTCCTTGATTTGCCATCGTATATTATTACATTGTTACTTTAATGTTGTTTATTCTTCTGATTAGAGATGCAACTGCAGATAAGAGCTCTCCTGAAACTGGACTTTGTCCAGTGCATTAAAAGGAACTGATTTCTGTTTGTTGGAATTGAAGGGAATGTCCAACTCTCTTAATTTACATAATTGTTACCTCCTGTAACCTCTGTGTGTAGGAGGCAGTGGGGACACTCCCTGATAATACATTTTAGCGGCTTTCTCTGAAAGGGGAATTTGTTGCAACCATTAAACGGCGCACCCACACCAGTTTGTGTAGGTGCGCCGTGAAATGCAACTAAGATTAATTAATCAAACACGCTTTATTTACACTGTGATCTTGAATATCAAATGATCTAAACACAATACATGTTACTCAGTTGCGCGGAAGGATTCATGCTGAATAAATTACGAATTTAGAAATGTAAAATATTTTAAGTTTTTCATATTTGAATTATCTTTGGATGGCTTTTATTTCCATAACAATCTGCCAGCAAGAGAAAGTGTGCGTACACAAAAGAAGTTTTTTTCCAAATACATTTCCATTCATGACTCAGCACAATGGCTTGCTGATACCTGCAGGCACAGGCTCCCACTCACTGCTGCTGATGTCTCCTTTCATGTTAACACTAAACAAAGGAAGTAAAATCCAAACTAAGCTTCGAGGCTGTTTGTTGTTGATAAGATTAAGTTGTCCCTTTTTGACATCTTTAAAGGTATAATATGTAACATTTCCACATTAAAATGTCTAAATATGACTGGACCTATGTTATAGATTTTGTTGAGTTTAGTGCATACTTTATCCCAAATGTTTCTTAACAATTTTCAAACTTAGAACATTTTAATTAAGGTAAGAGTGCGTTTTATTTGGTCGCCTTTAATGGCATTGTGGTTGTCGGCCAGAAGCATAAACTAACTTTTATCCAGTTTTCACCACATTTATACATTACACGTTTTAATTTTTGGTGGTTTTTAACCACATATTTTAATCTGATGAAGGATTTTAGTCATCGGACGTCTGGATCTTATATTATCAGAGAAACAAGCTGAACTGCCAAACATCATTGGACAAACACTGATTTCTAACATGAAACTGCTTTATTCAGTGTTTTTACCGGTTTTAATCAGCGGGGCCGCTTGTTTTGGAGAGGAGGAGACCTCTGCGGATAATTCTGCTCCCGGTAAAAATCTCCTGAACAATGAACAATGAAGGAATCCCAACCGGGAGATGCTGACTACAATGATGGTCGAGACAAAAACACCTGTGATCCCACGATGGACAGCTAATTCAGCTAATGGTTGTCACTCATTTTGGTTACTGGGCCTATTTAATGTTTCATTTATATGTATTAGACATATTAGACAGCGATCCAGCATGCACAATACCAGGAAACTGAAACTGAAACAGCTAAATAGTATAATAAATACTCATTTTATTATTTTCATCCGTGATTTTCCTACTGTCAGCCAAAAGTACTTCTTCTGACCAAAACAACGATTCATGCAGATTGTATTGAATGCATTTTAAAATCATTGATGCTTTTTAGAAACACGTTTGTCCTTTAAGAAACAAATCACATACTTTTTATTTTATACTTTTAGTACATACTGCAGCTGTCCTTACAAAGCATGCATATAATACTTATATAATACCATATAATACCTATAATTATCTATATATTTATATATATATATTTTATTTATTTATATATATTTTTATTTTTTTTTATATAAATTTTTTTTTAAAAATATATTTCTTTATATATTTTTTATATATATTTTTATATATTTCAATATATATTATATATATATATATATATATTTTATTTTTATTTTTATATATATATATTTTTTTTAATACATATATATATATATATATATATATATATATGTATATATATTCTGTTATTTGATTGCAGACTCAGATATTTACTTAAGGCTGATTATATAATGTTCACTATACCTTCTGAGGGTTTTGAAAGTTGAAGGCTTTAAGGTGTTTTTGTCCAGCAGCTATGACCGTGTCCGACTCTCCTTTCAGAAAGATCCCTACAGGTGCAAGGTGTCCATGTAAAGTAAACCTTTTCAAAGCCGTCTCTGCAATTAAAAAAAAAAAAATGTTGAATGATAAACATCAGGTGTGCAATGGATAAGGTCAAATTGTGACTGCACACACTTTGTATACACAGTATGGCTCAACTGGTTTTTAGTCAAGCTAGCGCAGTTGGTAAACAACTTCAGTCTAAACTGAAATATCTTTATTGCATGGACTCCTGACATTTTTCTGCTTTTGCTTTGTCTCGAATGATCTGATGGATTTCCATGAAGATGACAAATCCTAAGGAGTTTGGTGATCCTCTGACTCTTCCACTAGTGTCACCAGCAGGTCAAAGTTTTCACGAATACAGTGAAAAATCTTAACATGGCAACACAACTTTCCAGACGACACGAGAGCCAAGTGTTGGTCTTTAAATCAGTTCCTCATGATCTGACATCCATCTTTCAATTCCACAATATTTATTGTGGAGTTACAAACGTTCTTCTTATTGGTTCTCCAAGCCAATATGTCTTCTGTTCAAAAATCTCTCTCTAACTCACTGAAACTTTCCAAATAAATAAAGTGTCACCGTTTTAAACTCTTATTCTTCAGCCAACTTTTTAATTACTTTGTGGTAGATTTATTACCACTTTTTTTTTTATTCTGATGGTACTGAACAATAAGTGTACAACGACTATTTGAAAATATGCTATTTAGTATGATTTGTGTCACAAAATGGACTGCTTTTATATATATTTTACGTCAGAATTCACCCATTCATTGTACCGTACAGACAATGGCCATAAGAATGTTCACTATCTATTTTGACCCCAGGAGTCCGTGTCTACCCCCAACCCTCCGATAGGTGGACGACCACTCCAGTGTAAAAGACTCCTACTGCTTGAATCTGCCAAAACACTGCTGTTGGTGCACAGCACTTAAAATCGGAGACGCAATGCGGCAGCTCTGCTCTGTGTGTCCAGATACAATGACCGATATGTCACGATATAAGATCAACAGGGAAACCTCCACAGTCCTCAGACATTATAAAACATTTCCCCTGTCTTTATTTCTTGGATCTTTACCGCGATGTCAAAACCAATTCATGTTTCAAAGATGAAGAAAAACGCGGAATATTTCCTACCTTTGTCTGTGAAAATCATCCTCGGTAAATGCGTTGAGGTCGCCTCTATCGAAGTATGGAGGCATGAAAATGTTAAATATAACGTGAGATATAACCTATTATCTTAGATTATCGTGAGATATATCATATATATATGATTATTATTTTTATTATTATTAGTAGTGGTAGTAGAAGTAGTAATAATAGTGTTATTATTATGATTATTATGATTATGATGATGATTATTATTATTATTATTATTATTATTGCTATTAGTAGTAGTAGTGGTAATAGTCGTAGAAGTGGTAGTAGTATTAGTGGTATTAATATTATTGTCATCATTATTATTATTAGTAGTAGTTGTAGTAGTAGTAGAAGCAGTGGCATTATTATTATTATTAGTTGTATTATTATTAGTAGTTGTAATAGTAGTAGTGGTGGTATTAATATTTCCTTCCTAACATGATGCAACAGATTTCACTTTACCGGCTGGAACCAGTTCTAAAGGAAAGTGAAAGTACAATGTGGATGGTGTGATGGGAAAACCCCTTCATGTTCTTCCATAAAGGATCACAGTGCTGCTGAAAGCTGAGCAAGAACCTGCTTCACTTGCACATCACATCATTAAGGCACAATCTGTGCAACAGCCTTAAAACTGGAGATGAAAAAACTTAGTGAGTTGGTTGGAAAGAACAAATTTAACAGAAGCGACAGCACGAAACCTTTATTAAACAACAACAAGGACACACAAGATGGTAAGACTCTTTTATGATTATGAGTTTATTTGCTTTGCTTTATTTGAATAGTTTATATGCACAAATCTGTAACAAATTGAATACAGCTTGAAATAAGGCTAGATTGTAATTGTAAATACTATTTTCTCTGTGTGTGTGTGTGCGTGTGTGGCGTATGCGTCTGCGTGTGTATGTGTGCGTGCGTATGTGTGTGTGTGTGAAATGTGCAGTATAAAACATCTGAAAACTGAGCTATGAAGTGTTGAGTTACAACTAAAGACAGATGGCACAGAAAAACACAAGTGCAGCATTAATGATTTAAAAAAAGTAGAAATGCCCAAAAATTTTACTCAATGGTAGAAGAAGTACTCGGATGTTTTAATTGGAATTACTCATTTCCAAATAATGCATATAATATTATTGTATTATAATTATTGATGCATTAATGTGTTCATTACTCTGATGTTGCAGCTTGTAAAGGTGGAGCTCATTTAAATTACTTATACTGCTGGGTATCTTATTTGATAATAATAATAATTTATTAGTAGGTTATATTTTGTATTAATAATTTGAATCTGTAAAGTAACAGAAGCTATCAAATAAATGTAGCAGAATAAAAAGTACAATATTTGCCGTCAAAATTAAGAGTATAAGTATAAGGTAGCATCAAATTGAAAGTATCTTAAAAACTTTTTTTCTTTTAGTACAGTGTTCTTGTAAATATACTTTTACTTGGACTTCTCTTCTGATTCACCTCTTCTGTAAAAACAAGTCTATATCTAAGTGTTTTTCAAGTTTTTTTTTTTTTTTTAAAGACACAGATATATAACATGTAAAAGCTGTGAGCAACAATGTAAAAGTGGAGAGCATTCGAAGTGTTTGGAGAACTGGAAAACTGCGGTTCAAATCAGACATGTCCTCTGGTGCTAATGACAGGTGTGTCACAAATATGTGAGCTAAATTTAACCTTGAGGAGCGTCGTACACAGAACTCTATTGTTTCAGCAGGTTAATGTGTAACCGTGGAAACTTGGCCTTTGTCCTGGTTTTATTTCCTAACCCAAACATCAACAATATTACTAATACATTACAAATAATACAGTTAATAAAAGGAAAAGCAGCAAATATTCACATTTGTGAAGCTGGAACAATGACCTTTTTTTTTTAACATGAAAAACTACTTAATTGATTATAGTTTAATTTTCTGTCAATTAATTAATCGTTTCAGCTGTACTATAAACTTTTTATGTAGTTTAAAGTATAACAAAACATCTTGTTTATAAGCTCTTTGTATGTTTTGTGCAAAAATCTTTGGAAAACGTGCATTTAAAGATGTGAAACAATTGTAGTGAAGTAAAAGGTGCAATATTTTCCTCTAGTGGAGTAGAAGTAGAAAGTGCCATGAGACTAAAATACTTCCCAACCCTCTCTCAAAATACAAAATAACATTCCCATACAATTAAACTGCATTCTCAATTACTTTGACATAACTTCAGTATTTTAAAGTAATATTTACAGCAGGGGTTTTTCAAAGTTAGTGTGAAAAAAAATTCAAAAAAGAAAATTGTGTGTTATATTAAACTGGGCTTAGCGCCATGGATAAACATAGCTACCCTGTTATTGTGCATTAAATACTAAGCTATTCAATGAATACACAGGTTCATATATTCATGTTTTTATTTTAAACATGTGCAAGGTACAGGGAGGCCACTGCCATTTATAAACATACATCTTGCATACAACACTGAGCTATTAAAATAATTCACAGAGTCATATTTTTTATTTTAAACACACATGTAGAAGGGACCACCTGTGGCACACACACTCCCACATTAGTGAGATGTCTGACCCTGATGAGTAGCACACAACTTATCTAACCTTGGACGGACGGAGGTTGTCAGGCAGAGGGTCGCATCAACCTCAGGCTGCAGTCTTGACCTGTATTAGTTTTTCAGGTGGGTGAGTGAGGAAAATCCATTTTCTGAGGTGGAGGGTATCTCACTTGTGCTTGTGGAGTTTTTTGGTCGAGTTACAAAACGATAAATTTCTTCTCAAAAAATACAAGGTGTCTTCTTTTCAATAATATTGCAGCCTTGTGATTCCTCCTCTTTGTGTACAGGAGGCTTGGCAGGACAGGTCTAGGCTTGTTTCGTGCTGTGAGTGAACCGGTGCCCAGCTTGAGAGAATGTGTGCTTTGCTGACTGAAAGATAACGTCTTCTGTCTCCATTTACCCGTCTGCTACAATATGTCGGATTCAAGCTCATGTGTATTTAAAGACATTTAAATTTGTGGAAAGAAAATTGGTTGGAAATGTATTTATTTCTTTTTTTAAATAAAGAAAATTGTCTAATCAACCAAAAATGTTGCGACGCCCCTGCAGCACCTAGGGGTCTGTTGAAGACCACTATACTATACCAAACTACTACAACTAAAATATAAACATAGGCCATTAATACATAAAAAGGTTTCTGACTTTTTAACCAAATCACACA
Organism: Bovichtus variegatus; assembly: GCA_943593645.1. Taxonomy (NCBI): domain Eukaryota; kingdom Metazoa; phylum Chordata; class Actinopteri; order Perciformes; family Bovichtidae; genus Bovichtus; species Bovichtus variegatus. The sequence goes on from CALSCE010000197.1 coordinate 1,347,418, forward strand.
CATTTAGGCTTTTCTATGTGATCTTCTTTTGTTTCCCCTCTTCTATCCACTGAGCCGCCCCTGAAACCTCTTGATGTCCAGCTTTTCGACCTAAAAATCTTACATTTTGTTTTACAGTATACAGACAGGCTGATACCGAGTATGAAAGGCCTGTGGATCAGAATTCTTTGAACACCCACGAGGAACAACGCCTGCAGAGTGAGGTACAGATCCCACATGAGGAACTCGCTCGATTTCTACACGTGGAGCCTGAGAATGGATCTTCCTCAATGCACGTCATACAAAAATCTGTGTCCCAGAAATTCCCAAAGGCCCCCGCAGATGTGGACAAGAACCTCCATCAGCACCTGCTTGACGTGCAGAAACTTGTCCAATCTCAGCTTATGATGCTGGGCCCCTTGTTGAAACCTATGGGGTTGATGGGATATCTGATCGAATGCTACCATCGTCAGACATTCGATCAACTCAATGATCTGCTGCAGAACGTCCGCTCCTTCAAGAGCGTCTTCGTGCTGATGAATTGGGTCCTGCAAACCTATCTGAGGTATCTATCTCTACATTTTCCCCCATTGTATCTTAATTTTATCTATTTGTAATGATGAGGTTGATCCAACCCTGCAAAGTAAAGCAATGTGGTTCCTTGACAAAAAAAAAAAAAAAAAAACACAATTTTTTCAAAATTTGTGACTTAAATCTTAGAGATTTTTGGAGTTTTTAAAAAAATTTTCTTGTTAATTTACCGCTTTAATCTCAGAATATAACCCCCTCCCACAGCACCGTAATGTTTTGTTTTTTTTACTTACAATGGCCGTAATACACCGTCGTATAGCAAAAGGTACCAGGCCTTTATTTTAAGCAGGCTTATATTAGAGACTATTTATTATGAAAATCTAAAGTATATTTGGTCATAATTTAGTACGATGCTTCTTTATTCACTGACCTACCTGTTTACTGATTTATCAGTTTGCTCTGTTACATTTTGCATATTCAGTGGGACTTATAACCAGAAACCAAACTATTTTGGCGAATATGCAAGACAAGCAATTCCCATTGGATTGAAATGCCACAGTTTGGCATTTTAATACATCCCTGGTTGGTGTCCCTTGTAAGTTATTTTTACTGACGACGTTATGTCACGTGACGCTACTTCACTGAGTCACAAGTTCCGTCCATTTTAACCCAAACCATGATCTTTTTTCTAAACCTAATCAAGTAGTTTTGTTGCCTAAACCTAACAGCTGCGTTACTGATCAACGTCACTGTCGCGGCTTCTTTCTCTTGCTTTCTTAAAAGCCGCTTTAGACGCCTTGAATACATACATTTCCAACGCGTTATCCTTCAAGTTATTAGCTCGACTCAGTTGTGATGACTTCATGGCTTGATGTTGTACGGCTCGGCCTTTACAAGAGTCAAAACCAATCAAAACAAAAAGAGACAAAACTAAAACGATAAAAGCTTTTTGTTAGACGATAAATACCAAAATGTTTGAGAACTGGGTCTCGTCGGCGGCTTCCACACAATTTACCCACATCTGTATCTCTTAATTGGCTGGGGCATCGTGGGAGTTGTAGTCCTATATTTTCTATTGACTACAGAGGTCGCCACTAGTTGGCAATATTTTTTGACTATATACTGTGGTTTCTTTCGTCGTGATGTTGTGATGGTGATGAAGGAATCTCTGCTGACACCGGCTTCGTTGCATAGATGGTTTATTACAAGTAGCACAGCATCAAACACCAAAAACAGGCGATGTGAGGATCCTAAGCCAAAATGAATCCCCCCCTTTACATCACTCTGTCCCTGCTATTATAGGGCACAGAGTCCACCTCACCCCCTTTTGCGTCGTCTGAGGTCATCTGAGGTCAAGGTAACGGTCATGTTAATGAGTAACCACATATGTTCTTTACCCCAATGTGTATTGAAGAGGCCCCCTTATATAAGCATGTATCCCATAGGACAACTTCAGTACTTTTCCATGATAAAGAAAATAAACATTGTGTATTGCCAGGTTATACACCACAATACACAAAACAAAACTGTCTCTAACAGTCACTGAGTCACGTGTTACAACATGTTACGAGATGAGAAAGATGGCTGCTCGGCTCTGATGTTGATACTTTTGGTACTTTTGCAGTCACGACCTGCTTGGTAATCCTGAACATCAAGAAATGGACCCCATTAAAAAAGTCGACCTCCTGCTGTTCGCCGAGTGGGTAAAACAAGCAAAGGACAAACTGATCGAACATGTGAAGGTAAGATTACTAACTCTCTTATGCTTGCACTAGGTATTTTTGAATGAAAAATTACAATCAAATGATAATTGACCAATCAACTAAATGAATCGATTTATCGTTTAAACTAAAACTTTAAACACTTCTGAGTAGTTTAATATTTTACAAAGCATCATATCTTTAAAGCTATTCAGATGGTTTTTTTTAATGTAAAGTAACTAAAGTAATCAGATTAGTGTAGTAGAGTAAAAAGTACAATATTAGAAGTTGTTGAAGTAGAAGTAGAAAGTAGCAGTAAAATGTCAAGTAAAGTAGAAGCAAGTATTCAGATCTTTTCCTTAAAATACCAACGTGTAGAAATATTCTGTAACAAGCCTTAGTTATTATTAGTTAATAAAAGCAAGGACACCAATTTTTTTATGTTAATGGTGAATTATATGAATTTCTAAATTACCCAGTACCACTAAAACCTTTTTTCCTAAGTATTTCCTGTTTTGTTTTGTTCCACAGGCGGACCTCAAAGTGTCCCTGGAGAACATCCTGCAGAATGAAAGAGGCAAAAAAGCTGGCAATGATGAACTTTATGTGGACACTATTCAGGTACCAGAAGTTACAGGAGTGTGTTGTTACCGAGAAAGACCACGGGGAAGGATTTGAGTGCTTATACTGTATTTGTCTATTTATAACTTAAATTTTCCTATAAATTGATTTATTTGGTAGTTTTTTAAAGTCTATTTCTAGTTGTAACTACACATTTTAATTAGGTGTCTATTTAAAAAATATATATATATATTTAATTGATTTACTTTGTTGTCAATTTGTTGGATATTATTTAATTTTTTGTTGTTTCTCTTTTAAGTGCATTAATGCCATGCCCAAAGAAGCACACAAAATCAGCCCAAAACTGTCTTATGACGTGCAGGAGGTTTGTTTCCAAGAGCTGCAGATCTTTCTGACAAAGTGAGAATAAATATTTTATCTACACAGATTTCCACCCAGACTTAAAACATAAATATAGACAATTAAAGTCAATGTGTTGCATTGTTAAAAACTGCTTATTGTCTTTGGTTTGTAGTTACACCGCTGAGCAAATGGAAATTCTTGAAAAAAAAGCAAAAATGGAGACACCGGAAATGAAAGACTTCTTCAAGACTTTGGAAAACTGTAAAGAACTGAAGTGAGTAGTTGAGCGCTTCTGTCTCTTTGTCCAATATTAATTCAGTTAAATTCAAACTTGTTATTGTTTTTTTTAAGTCATATTTTATTGCCAAACAAGGTTTATAATAAAATTAAAAAAAAAACACATTTGAGAAATGCATGTGACTCAGCACAGGATGTAATAGACTTGATGTAAGAAAATAAATATGACGATATTTGTGATATTTCATCTCAGGCTCTACATCCAGACCAAAGACTTGAAAACATCCCTGCTCAATAAAACAGTGGCTCTGCTTGAAAACATGGAGGCTTTTACTTTGAAACTCCTGAAGGAAATTGTAGCTAACAAGGCAGAGGTAGCTGTTCAACTTAACCACATATATTCTGTTTTCTTACATTTCTAATGGTTTATGCATATATCAAACAAATTCTTATGTTTTGTTAAATCCCAGAGCCACCTCAAGAAATACTTCAAATCGGAGAACAAGGAATTCTTCCTCTTGATTCACGACGTGAAGAGTATTTTCTCCGAGCTGCCGGGCTGTAAGGATATACAAATGGTACGTTTTGACTCTCAGATCTTTTTTCCCCAATTAAATCTTTATTGGTAAAAGATTTGCAATGCAAGTGACAATGAAAAACAAAAACAAAAAGCTGTTTTCGAAATGTATTTTTCTGATTTATTTCAGCTCCAAGTCTTTTATAATCTCCATTCTTCTAAATTTTTCTTCCACTTGTGCTTCCTATACCCTTAAGATATGCGTCAGTTTCTTTTTAATAATTATTAGCCATTGGTGCTTTATCAAAGCGTGCTTCATCATCTGAAATCTCAATATTAAACTCTTTATTTCCATTTCTTTTTTATGCATTTAGTAATTAATGTTCAATGTTCTTGAGTTTGGATGTATATGACAGTATGGCAGCAGAGTAAATTCATAAAATCTAGTGTGCATGATTTATGATTAAATTGTAAAGAATATGCATTTATTGCAGCCTTTTTTTCCCCACTATATGTTTGTGTCTAAATACTTTTTGTGTTGCTTTGTTCTTGTCCTTCTTTGTGTCTCTCAGAAAGTGATAGGCGAGGCCTACAAGCTCATCGCTCACGTTTACCTCAAACATCTTATCCAAAGCAGCCAGCGCAAACTGAGGAAGTGCTGGAGTCCTGACGTGGGAATAAAAGTCACTGAAGATGCTGAGCTGCTCCAGGAAACCTTCTCAGACCTGGTCAGTGCTTGTTCCTTTGTCTTCTTGATGACATTCATTCACCAGCAGCAGGAGAAAATCTCTTAATTAAAGTCTTGACCTGTGTTGTGTTGTTTCAGGCTCCTGATGTCCAACAGGGGAAAACCATGCTGCTGAAAATCAAAGAGCTGTACGAGGACAAAAGCATCGAGGCGGTGAAGATCACAGCTGCTAGCATGCAGGAGGAATATCACACATGGAGGTAAATCGTGTTTCTTACACACATCTGTGTCCAATTTAGTCCAATAATGTTGCTTTGGCTATTTGTACATGTTCAGAAGAACGTCCCTATAATCAGAAACACCCAAAGACTTTAAATCTGCTCTGTTAAAACACTAAATATTATATATCTTATTCTGTACTTTTAGTACTTAAATTAAAAGTTGATGCTAATACTTCATCTAATGAATCTAATAAACCCACTAAATTAACATTTAATTGGAGCTTTCTGGTATTTTAGGAAAAGCACCCTCCAAAACAATCCTGTTTTATTTACAAACTACTTCTTTGAATCCTGTTAGCTAAAAACCTAAATCACCAATAGATTCAGCGGACTCAAGTTTTATTTTTTTATTTTAGAATCGCTGCAAAATCACATTTTATAGTTTTCCAGTACTTGACAAACAGACAATAAAATTGCAGTTTTATTATCAACAGTCATAAAATCACTAAAACCAGAGATAATATATATATATTATTCTGAAATAAGCCATTCGCGAGAACTTTTGGTACTTTTCTCACATTTTAATGCTAATACTTAGCCTCTAATAAACCTACTAAATTAACATTAAAAGGAGCTTTCAGTTTTATTTGCAAATGACTTAACTGAATCCTGTGAGCTAAAAAGCAAAATCACTAAAACCAGAGATATTAAATATATTATTCTGAAATGGGCCATTCACTTTTTGTACTTTAGTTTACTTTAATTATATTTTGATATTTTGATGCTAATACTTTAGTACTTTTACTTCAGACAGACAGAGTATTTTTGTGGTATTTTATGTAAAATATTTCAGTACTTCTTCCACCACTGTCTAAAACTTAAATTCAACTCACTTCCAAAAGTAGAGAGAGTAAAAACTACAATATTTCTCACTTATAAAATAGCAAGTAAAGTACAAGTATCTCAAAATTGTACTTAAGTACAGTACTTGAGTAAATGTACTTAATTCCACCACGGCCTGTACCAATATAATATAGTACAAAAATCTATATGATCATTTTTACAGTACAAAAAAAGATAAAAAATTATTATAATAATAACGATAACAATAACAAAAATGTTAATAATAATGTGGAGTTCCTTTTTTAAAAGGTTAGTAAAATATTCGGCACATTTAGTGGACTAATTACTGCATGACAAACTATCGATATATAAGTTTTAGAACTTCTCGTTCTGGTTTCACTTCGGCTCTCTTGTAGTTTAAGTTTTTCAAAAAGTCAGCATCTAGTGGCCATTAGGGGAACTGCATGTCACTAATTCTTCCTGGTGTTTTGGCCTCAATTGCAGCGAGGAACCGGAGCTCCTTCCCGCACTACTAAAATGGAAAGGTTTATCAGGACAGAAGATTAGGGAGGTGGAGAAAGTCCTGGAGGAAATCTCTGACTATAAACCCAGATCTGTATCCTGGTATTCGTGCTTTACCTGCTGAAGGCTGTGCTGCTCTACAAGAGGATCAACTGCAACAAGCGAACAGAGCTTATTTCAGGAGTCATGAACTTTTTCATATCTGCTGAATCCTGTTAAAGCTCACTCCGTTACTGCTGTCTAAAGATATAGAAACAGACGTGTTACAGAAGGTTTTTACTCTGTGTGCAAGTAGTGGCTCATTTCTGCACTTTTATGTAAAACGAGATAACCAACACGGCATTTCAATGCAGCAGAAAATGCTAAAATGCTATGCATTAGTAGGGGATGTTTTTTGTGTCTTCAGTTTTACAGTTACTACTAGAAGTTTGAAACTGATTTAAGTGACAGTTTAAATTCATTACTGTATATAAACTACATAAGTAAACAAGACCATCAGCTCCGGGTCCGATTCCCAAAAACAGACAAAGTCTTTCACTGCCATGCAGACTGTTAAAGTTTACATGTTTAAAATTGTCATAGGCAAACGTTTGGCAGTGAGTAGCACGTATGTAGATTTTTAATTTGTACGTTATATGTTGTGGTTAAGGCTGATATTGGGACAGGATGAGCAACAAACAAAAAAGGAATTGATCAAACACAGAAAAGCTAAAAGGGACAATGATAGGGCGCGGGAGCGGGCGGGGAGAATTGGCCCTCTTCCTCCTAGACTGCATGTAATATGTGTATTTTTTTATTATTATTATTACTTATAGTCGCACAAGTACTATAGCTCGCTCTATCATTCGGTTAATCAACAAAAACGTCCCCACATTTTGCATTTGTTTATTAAATAGATTGCAAGACGTGCTTTTACCTCAATATATGAAATTACGTTGGTGGTTAAAACAAATAGTTTCACCATCATCATGTTACAGTTATTGAAATGCAGTCTTCATTCAGGGAAAACACTACCGCTGACGATCAAAAGACAAGAACAAATAATTTAAAAGGCAGTAAGGGGAAAACAATGTTGTTCTGTTACACGCAAACGAAATGACTCAATTAGTTTTTTTTAATTTACATTTCTTTGTCTTTTATTTTCGCGTACGAAACGTCAAAACGAAATTGAAGTGCACTCATAACAATGCTCTGTCCCTCCATTATTATGGTTATATTTTAATATTATTTATTACGTAAATTATTTATTTATATATGCATATTTTAAAAAATCTTCCCAGCATCCACTAGCCTACAGTCAAACAATATCAAACTTCACTGTTAAAAGCAAAGATTATTCCGTTTCAGTTACTTCTGAATTGCACTTGAACTACATATTGTGTAGCTACTTGAGGAGATATGCTGTGTACTTTTTAATGTATTTATCTTGTTATGTTCATAAAATCAGGGTATAGATGTGGGTTTACTCTAATTTCAGCCTGCTAAACTTTTCAATAATGCATTCCTGGCTCGAGGAGGGAAAAGAGAGTAACATAAAACCAGATGGTGTTGGTTAAACAAAGCTATTTATTGGCATTAAGGACGAATGGACAACTAAGAAGAGTTTTGCACACAAAGGGAACAAAAGGAGGCTCTTAACATAAGAGCAAATAAGGCGTCACGGCCAAACAAACAAAAATAAACCCCAATGAAGACACCGCTTGAATAGCTGGGTAAAAACTAAAGTCCACACATCCTAATTAGCATAATAAATAGGGCAGAAACAACATGCACGCACACAGGAAGTACCGCGAAGAATAATAAGGCCGACGGCATCAGCCAATTCCGCTGAAACTACAGATTGTACTTTGTTTTTTATTTGTTTTAAATCCCTCTTTATTCCCAGTGCAAAGTCATATTTTCTGCTTCAATGTAACAGTTAATGCATTTGAATGTATTAATGTTAGCTACTGTATTCTTCTGTGGTGGTTATTTTTGTTTAGAAGCTTATAGATTAGGATTTAAGGACTCAAAAAAAAAGAGTTTTTTTGTGTATTGGTACGGGGTGCTTTGTGTCTTTTGTCGTGTTTGTTTTATCTTAAAAATGTCAGAAATAAAATAAAGATAAAAAAAAAAAAAAGTCTGATTTTGGTTGTGTGTTAATTGTACTATCACTAGATGGAGACTAACATCAACAAACCAAAATGGAGCTTTATGGGACATGATTGCTCCATAACACAGTTACAAAACAGAACTGGTTCTCAACCTGGGGGTTGGGACCTCTCAATGGGTCACAAGATAAATGTCAGGGGTCAGAAGAGGAATTTATATTTTTATTATACAAAATTATATTTATTTTTTCCTCACTTTTCTCTTTGGATACTTTTATCTCTTGAAACCTAAAAACAACTTAAACTGCTCAAAACTCATGTCTATACTAAGGCTACATATAACCTGCAAAGAGGACCCTCATGTACACTTTTCTTTATTTCGAGGGGTCACAAGTTCATGTTAAAAGTTAAAGATCTTTATTTGTCAACAATGTACAACAATTACAGTTGTTGGCAATGAAATTCTTTGTTCTCAGGCTCCCTCCAACAATATTCATTAGATATGTGTAAACAGAAAATCACATAGTACAAATGAGAATCTAAGACATAAACATAAAAATTGTGCAGAAGTGAACATATAGGACATTTAGAGCAGGAAACGCCTTTAGACATAAACCAGACATTAAACAGAAAAGAAACTATATATTTTAAATCATCAGACAAAATAACGTTTTAGTGAAACAAGACAATGTTAACATGCTGATGAGCAGATATAATGTTTATCATGTTACCGTGTCCAGGCTGATGGGGATGGCATTAGTTTTGTAGGTATTTGGTCATAAACAAAAGAAGAAAAAAAATGTTTTTCTGAGAAAACAATCTGAATTTGTGAGACTACGTCATAAAAACTATGACAAAAAAAACTGAAATTCTCTGAGATAAGTGAAGCAAAGTGGTTTCTTGACAAAAAGTGCGATTTAATCAACTCGGATCAAATCATTTTCTCGGAAATTTACGACTTTAAAGCTTGGAGAGGTAACATTTGAGAAGGCAGCAAGAGCAAGCTGGAGTTTAAAAGCACTCGCAGCTGACAAGCTAGCAGCTGGTGGAAGACGTGTAATGAGTGCACGGGCAGAGTGCATGCAGGCAGGTAGACAGGCAGGTAGACAGGCAGGTAGACAGGCAGGTAGACAGGCAGGTAGACAGGCAGGTAGACAGGCAAGTAGACAGGCAGGTAGACAGACAGGTAGACAGACAGGTAGACAGGCAAGTAGACAGGCAGGTAGACAGGCAGGTAGACAGGCAGGTAGAACGGCAGGTAGACAGGCAGGTAGACAGACAGGTAGACAGGCAAGTAGACAGGCAGGTAGACAGGCAGGTAGAACGGCAAGTAGACAGGCAGGTAAACAGGCAGGTAGACAGGCAAGTAGACAGGCAAGTAGACAGGCAGGTAGAACGGCAGGTAGACAGGCAGGTAGAACGGCAGATAGACAGGCAAGTAGACAGGCAGGTAGACAGGCAGGTAGACAGGCAGATAGAACGGCAGATAGACAGACAAGTAGACAGACAGGTAGAACGGCAGGTAGACAGGCAGATAGACAGGAAGGTAGACAGGCAGATAGACAGGCAAGTAGACAGGCAGGTAGACAGGCAGGTAGAA
>CALSCE010000197.1:1357279-1372457 GCA_943593645.1 Bovichtus variegatus
AGGCAGATAGACAGGCAGATAGACAGGCAGGTCGGCTGTCCAATGATTTTATTAAGGCCGAATGAAATGATTGGATGGACTTATTACAGTCCTGCAACTTTTTTTTGTCAGAGCATTTGATTTATTGACTGATGTTGGGATGTGAATAGTATTGCAACAAATATACCAAAAAATCGGTGCCCGCCCTTTCTTTATTACCCTGTGTTCTTTCATGTTGATTACGATCGTGTATAAGGGTCACTGAATGTAAAAAAAACTAAAAAACTCCTATGTCTGTCGTCACCATAAAAAGAAAAATTCTCTCACATTCCCAGAATATTACACCAACCAGCTTCCAGTTACAGCCTCATTATTTCCAGCACAGTTTACCATCAGCGCCATGAATGAGCTTATCTACCTTCCCTCCCCCTCGCTCTCCCAGGGGAACTTGTGGCTATACGACCTGTCTTCCTGAGCCCACACCAATATATAAACACAGACACTGTCAGGGGAAAGAAACAGTCATTCACAGCAGGAACAGGAAGCAGCCTCTATTCCCACACAAGCTCAAATATTTCCTGTGATTGTTCAGGTGTGATTTGATTACTTGTGATGTTGTTGTGACCTGATTTTCATCTGGAGAATCAACAGTTTTAATATTCCCCTGTGGAAAATCTCTTCTAAAAAGGCTCTTTGGTCCGGACTTAAATATCTCTAAAATGACTATGAAATTTAGTGCATATGTTCACGTTCCCCTCAAGTTTCGTAGTGGCCAAACACTGGAATTACAACTTCTGGATCAGTCACGTGTCGTCATGGGGCGCCAAAAATATACCTATTGACTTACTTTGGAAAAGAGACGTCTGTAAATCAGCGTATCATTTTTAATGAGGTAATTCAACCTCCCAGTACGAACATTTTAACAGCCATTATTTAAAACATTTGGTCCTAAAAGTTGTAAAATGCGCTAATAGCCAAATCCAGAGTTATTTTCCTGGTTACTGGGCTTCAGGAAAACCCAAGTGTGCATGCTCTATGGGCCCCATGGATGCGGAAGTTCCGGGTAATTGTATACTTTAAAGTCCAGAATAAATTATTATCACTTTGGTGGACTTTTAATGCAGCGACACCAGCAGGTCAAAACGTTTCTCATTTGGTTTATCTGCTTATTCTAGATTTGCTTTATTTTATTGTGCTACTGTTTATTCATGCCTGTCTACTTTTGTCTTTCATGAGGAAGTCTTTTAATGGAGGAAGAACTCTGACAAATCCTTTCAAGCTCACTTCTGCTCCTGCTCTGTAATTACTGTTGTATTGTTCCTATTGTATGTATTTAGTATCTTCATTAATGTCAAAGTTGATGTACAATGTTTCCTTGATATCGATTTTTTTTTTTTTGTTAAAGATATATTAACTGCCTTTAATATATGCCATATTACTTTTGTTTGTTTACATTCCTCCTTGAACTTTTTGCAACTTTATTAATAACACATATAAAATGGGTAGTCCATGATGACACTAAATGCTGAAAGATGCACGTTAGGATTCCTTATCCATAGTGTGCGATTAAACACTGACGCGGGTGTTATTGACGTGCGCCACTTTAAATGTTGCGCCGCAAGGAATTGTGGGACGGCATTATCTCCTATCTATTCATAGAGGATGGACCAGTGTATCCTATGGAAAAGGAGATAAGAAAGGAAGCATTGAAGCTTATTTTCCTTAATATTTAGAAGATTCAACCAGCGCTGTGGGTCATTTCACTTAGTTAAGAACCTTCCTAAACTAAAAAGCCCGCCTCGACACAATCCTCTCTGAGTTCTGCAGAAAGTTTCGACCTTATGGGTTTCTTTTGCCTCTGATGTGAGACCTTTTTATAGACAAGTGTGTGCTTTTCCAAATCAGGTCCAATCAGTTGAATTCACCACAGCTGGACTCCAATCGAGGTGTAGAAACATCTCAAAGATGATCAAGAGAAATATGAAGCACCTGAGCTACATTTGAGACAAGTGTCAATGTGATATTTCAGTTCTTCTTTTTAATAAAGTTGCAAAAAAAAATGGATGAGGGGAATGAATCTAAATTATTTTAGGGTAAGGGTGCAAAATAACAAAATGTGAAGCAGGTGAAATACTTTCTGAATGCACGGTACGTCGTCTGTTTCTGCACTAAATGTTTACACACAGTATTTTGTGCTCTTTTCTGTTTGCAGCTGCCTTTTATTAAATCAAATCATTATTCATATCTTACACAGCACTGTGCATTTAATTATTGTATTTTATACCTGTATTATTCTGTTACAGCTTGTTTTTATTTATGTTCTGTTGGCTCTTTAATAACTGTTTTGATTGTATATAAATGTAATTTTATAATGTTTTTTTTGCACTTTGAATTGTTGTTGAAATGTGCTTTAAAAATAAACTTGCCTTGCCTCTATCTTGTGAATAATACATTAAGAGTTTCAGTAAAAATGTCATGGAATTTCAGTAAAACTTTTGGCAAATAGAAATAATTATTTTTTATCTAAAATGTTGATTTTGTAAATAGAAAAATTTAATGAAAAAGATTTTTTTTAAAGAAAATCACCATCAGATCACACACAGGTTTCACCAAATTTATTAATAAATTTAATTTATTTTCAACACATTTTTGCACACAAGACATGAAATAAAAATGTAAAACTATAAAAGTGAAATCTTGACCTCTCTCTTTAATGCACATGAAAGGCAAAATATACAAAATATAAAAATAACCATAATACTGATTTATAAAAACATATACTCTTATTTAAAAAGAACATTTCCCAGCAGTAAAAAGCTCTAGTGCCGTACCGATTGCCATTTTATTTTACTATCAAAGCTCCTATTGAGGTTTTTGAATGAAGACTCGAATGTCTATCATCATATTTTATGACGTCATCACCCTTAAAAGAAATGTCCTCCAACAAAATCCTCAGTTAAAATAAAGATAGTCATTAGAGTTTACCAGTTTTTGACAGCAGTGAAAATGTTATTTTTGAGGTAACAAATACGGATTGAAGCAGAATATTTTGCTGAAAGCACATTGTGAATTATGGAAATGATTTACATCTGTATTTTTTCAATAAATGTTGACCTTTCAACTTTAAACGCTCTGGAGTTGTTGGAAATGTTTGGATCACAGTCGGAGCCACAAGATAAATCTAATTCTACAAATAGTATAATACTAATAATATTAGTGCAGCCTCATCTTTATCTATAATTGTGCAGAAATATTGAGTTCATACAGAATGAACAGATATGCACACAGCTGCAAAACATTCAGATGTTGACGTGCAAGTTGAATGTCATTGTGTAACTACTCAGTACATGCCGACAAAGCACCATATTTGCCAGCATTAATGTGAACCATAGTAACTACAACTTTTTTATAATATTATTTCCAGCTAAAGTACCATTTGAACCAGGCTTTGTCAGACTGAGAGATCAGTGCCTGACTCATCTCACTCCTAAACACTATATAGTAAACGATACTGTACAACACAACCTCTCAGCCAACTTTAGTTTGCGACTCATTTGACACGAACTCTGGAGAAAAATGGACGAGTGTCAGTGTTGCTTTCTATTTCCTTCAAAGTGTCTGACAGACACACTTTCACGGTTTTCCTGTTGGCTCTGGAGAGGTTGGTCTTGAGCTTGAGCAGAGCCGAAACATGTTTCTCACTGTGGGTGAAAGAAGAACATGTGTTATTTATTACTACAATCTCAGAGACACTTGAACATGATTGTAGAGTAAATGTTGTTGAATCAGACACAGGGATCAAATAAGGGCAGGAAATACCGTGAACATCATTTCATCGTTTCATCTGCACCTGTGATTTAAATTCTCGGGAAGCGACTACAAGGAGCAGATAACTTAACGGCAGCTAAAAGCATAATATGTCATTTTCTGCCACGAGGGATCTCTCGATCAAAACAACGACAAAAGACGGAGTTTGCCGACGTTGTGAAGGAGCGTGGGATCATGGGAGTTTTTTTTTTTTCACCACCATAGAGGGCTGCAGGAATGAGCCCTAAAACCCGTAAATGAGTCAGTGGTTTAGACACACACACACACTTCTAGTGGTTCATAAGCGATTATAAAAAGGCATTATTTTTGTATACATTGTCTTTTAGGAAAATCCCACTTTTTAAAATTTTTTTTTTTACATTGTGCCTTTAAAGTATTCCTTTAAGGTTAGAACTTGTGTTCACTATCCTGCGTTAAAAGGTTAACATTTGGAGAAAAAAATAAACCGCATCAGACCGTTTACTCTGACTGAGAACATAAACAGGCTTTACCAGCTCTCGCCTCTTTACTGCAGTTCTGTTTCAGCCTTGCACAGCACTCTCACTGCCACGTGTCTGCTTTTAGCTCACAACCGTAATAACTGCTGCCAGGAAACATCTGATAATATTTCCCTTCCTGTTTGCCCCTCAGCTCTGTCTGAAAAACGTGTTTGTTAATCCCCCCCTTAAAGTCGTGTACACCCCTCATAGCAGACCACTGCACGTCCGTAAAAGAAATATGCTGTGTATATTGCTGCAAAGGTTACCTGAGGTCAGGATAAGCAGTTCCCAGTGAGACTACTTGGATCTGTATGGCGGGGAGGCCTTGGAGTTTCAGCAATTCTGCAATCATGGTCAAGATTTCCTTCAACCAATCCTCCCTTGACCCCTGTGAAGACAGAGCAGTTCAGATCATCTTCACGCCTACAGTTTTGAGGAAGATTTTATCTTTTGTGGTGACTGTGGAGTTTCCCTGGATCATTTATTCATCACCCTAAAGTCACTTCTAGGGCTGCACCGAATGTCCTTTTTTTTGTTTTACATTCAAAGCTTCTATTGAGGTTTTCCAAAAAAATAATCCTCAAACACAATCCTCAATTTGAATAAAGTGATTCATCAGATTAAATTAGTGTTTTTTTTTTAAACTTAAATCAACGTGCTTTAATGAATATAACTCGTCAGTACAGTCTTTTGACCGCAGTGAAAAAGTTGTTTTTGAGGCTAAACGCCAACTAATACGGATTGAAAAAGAATATTTAGTTTTAGAAAAACATGTCGTGAATTTTGTAAATGATCACATCTTTTTTAGGACTTATAGTCAGAAACAATCCTACGCAGCACCACTGAAATCTAATTCTACAAATAGTATAACACTAATAATATTAGTCTAATATTAGCCTCATCTTTATCTTTATCTGCAACTGTGCAGAAATACCAGTATTAAACACAATGAAGAAACACATTTTTTTTTAAAAAAGGAAATGCTGCAGAATGTTGAAAGTCAGCGTTATGATGAAACTTCAAACTATTCAGTACAGCCCTAGTCAGTTTAGCAACATACTATAAATCTTATACTTGTTTCAAGCTACTTTGTGCTCAATTCTCACCATTTCCACAAATAAATCGTGCAAACTCTCTGCGTCTTCCTTCATGGTCTCGTAGGCCTTCTGCTGCTGCTCCATGTCCTTCAGTTTCAGTTTTCCTTTCAGGAGCCTCCTCACATATTCTACCGTGACCTCCTGGTGCAGCTGGCCAACCAGCGTCTGAAATTAACACAATCATCAAATCAGAAATCAGTGCAAAAAAAATACATAGTTTCAGTTTAAAATTAAATTACTTTGAACCCATGAACGCACCATTTTCGTGCATTTACTATAAACATTATAAACACGTCATATTATTTCTGGGTATTTTACAAACCATACCAAACCATACCAAACCATACGTGTTTCAGAGTTTTGAATGCATTTTTATTCACTTCCAGGCAGCTATTGGTTTCCTTACATTTCTTTACAGTTTGAAAATCAGTGTGCAGAGTGTAGAAACGCACTTCACTCGTTCAGTAAACATAACTGATTTTCATTCTGTATGGAAACCAGTGGCTCCCTGAAAGGAAAAATGACATTCAAAACATCTGAACTATAGCGTGCTTTTAGAAAATACTAATATAATGTTTACACGTGTGTGTTTCGTGCTCTCTTCAGTCTACCTGGTGACAGGATTCATTCAGACCATGAAGCTCTTTCTTAATGCCGTCGAGCAGCCCATCAAACTGAGGGTTTTTCAGCCAGTCGCTTCTTCCCAGTTTCCGGTACTCTGGCTGTGTGAGGTACAAACATGATGCATTAGACACGTAACACTTTCATGCACAGTAGCAGAGAATTTAAAATAACATTTAAAAAAAGTCAAATAGTTCTTCAACTATCCAGAGTGAGGATTTATATTTGCGTGGTTCTCCAGAGCTACAATTAAATATAATATTTCATAAATTGTATTGAATATTTTGTGCTAAATCCTTTTATTGTGGCGAATTTTGTGACCTTTGTTTTGAAAAAAAATAGCTATAGCTGAGACGCTGAGAGTGAATCAGAGCAGAAAAACTAAATCTTCTTCTTCTATGTTTGGTGCAAAAATGCGTGTTAGTCCATATCTCAGTATTTTCAGACTGTCTGTGGGATTAACCCCAAACCCATTGGAGGCAATACATCTTTAAAATCTGCTCACAGTTTATTTAGTTATTTAGTCATTTCCTGAAACAGCTGGTTACTGTGGGTTTTTTTCAATCTAACAGGAGGAAATGGTGCATTTATTGAGGCCTATTTTCAGGAGGAAGGTGTTTGTGAGGTTTGTGTCAAAAATAAACTACAGTGTGTGTGTTCAGTGCAGCAGTGAGGCTCATTGATGTGTTTTTAAATAGTTTTTGGACAAACAACTGAGCTCTATGGCACAGAGGGAGAAGACATATCAGGCTTTGATACACACACAATACGTGTTAGTGGATACATTCGCTGTTGACTTAGATTTGTTGAGAACAAGAAAAAAAAAACTAACCATGAGGACGATGTGCAGAGATTTTAATAGATATGTGTTGGCAGATTGTTTCATGTCAGTCAGAACATGCAAACAGTTTTCCTGCACGTCCTCTGTGAACAGATGTCCCCTCGTATTGAAGAAGTCCCTGCAGACAGATCACAGAAGTCACATTAGCTCACATTTCCTTCAGTGATATCAATGAATCTTTATAAAGCCACACCTCTGTCTCATCACGCCACAAAGCCTAAATGTCAGAAACGCACCTGAACTGTTCGATACCGTTAAGGTTCGCTTTGATGACCGACCTGCTGTTCGGTTTGTCTCGCTTCATCACGTCATTTTGGAAGCTCTTGAACCTGCGGCAGTTAAAAAACTGTTGATTTTCACTTTTCACTCTTATTAAACACAAGACAAAAATGCATTTAAAATGATTTTTAAAGGAAAACATCAGTATTTGTACCTTTGCATTAAATCTTTCAGCTGGTATGTTATTTGCTTGACCTTTTGCTGATCTCCCACAACTGTTATAGCTGAAGTCATCAAATCATAGATGACCTAAAGACGGATGAAGTTACAGATCAATGACAGCATGTAAAAACGACCGTAAAGAGACTTTACACACCCATGAACACCAGCATTTCCCCAAACTGGACATTCCCAACTTTCTAAAAATAAGTTTGCCCCCTGACATCGTTGGTTAATCTTTCTCTAAAAGTTTGGACAGTTTTTCTCCAGTTTGGTTTTAGTTAATATGTGAAATAGCCTGTAAAATACCCTGCAACTTTTTTTACATTCTGTTCCCTATGATTCCAAGAAGCTCATTTCACGTACAATGAGAAAATATTTCAAGTAACGTTTTCGGTTTGGTTTGTTTAAACTACTGTCCCAATTTTCATGAAACTTGGTAGAAAGGTGTAGCGGGGGCAAAAGAAGAATACATAACATTTTGGAGCCGATCCGAGTCAGATGCACGTATTATTTTTCACTTATTGAAACGGCTCTCTGAGTGCAACTTTTATTTTTATATTGAGAGCGTGATAATCACTGATTACTTTTGGCCACTTGAGAGCACGACATTAAAATATTATCTCCTTTTTAAGTTGATATAGTGAACGTGTCTGCAAACAGTTGCTTATTTCCACATCCAGCAGTTACAGAGCAACACGATCGTTCATTAGGAGTTGTGTTTGTGTGCAAGTTAATATTCTGTTTGTTGCTCTGATTTTGGTCTCCACCATCTCCTGACGGGAAAATCTGTCTCTTTAGCTGCTAGATGCTCCACTATGTGCACCAGCTGGTCTCCGACTGTGTCTGTCAGCTGAGCAGGAAGTGTACAGTTTGTTTTTTTAACACTACAAGAGCAGTGAGAGTGAACAGACAGATAAACGATGAGCTGAAACTCATTACAAAGCTCCGTGAAGCCGAGGGGAGCTGCAGATTCAGGTGTCATTTTAACGTACCGGAATGAGGTACACAGGACAGATGAAGCAGACGTCCTTCGTTGTCGGTTCTTTTCCTTCATTACACTTTTGCTTCGTGTCCTTCACCTCTTTGTCGATGTACCCCGCCAGATCAACCTGAAGGCACAACAACATGCTGCTGTCACTTACAGCATACAACAGTTTATGTTTTTTGGCTACATAACATGTAATTATATATTACTCCCCACACATTACATACTACAAGCATATATGAGATGCATGTGATGAATGAAATTAAAACTCATAAGCTGCAATGGCGACTACAGTGTTCTTAACTCGGGCTGCACGATATGAGGAAAATATGCGATATTTTTTGAGGTCTTAAAAACAAATTAAGCCACTTAGTCCGACCTGTAGTTATGTCACGGACCTAATCTAAGTGTTGGTCGTATTGATTTACTGACAAGCATCAGGATTATTAGACTTCTGCTGGTGTAAAAAATACCAAAACTAGACCTGAAATTTACTAAAGGATAGGTAAAAGTTAAGAGTAAAACTAGCAAATCCAACCAAGCTAAAATGAATTAATGCAGGGACAGTAGCAGCAGCTCAGGTTACCTCTTTTTGGCTCAGGTATTGATCCTCTATATGTTCCAGTAACTCTTTAGGCAGCAGCTTTCCCAATGCTTCGATGTCGATCTTGCTGGCCAGCTGCGGCTTTTGAAGGATTCTGACACAGAGATAAAATATCACAACTTCCATTAACCTCTCAAGACCCTTTTAAGCGTCAAGATTAGGATTTCTGCTGATTTCTGAGCACAGAAAGTAAGAAATCATGACATCAGATACTCGTACACTATTATATCGTACATATCCGATTTCCATCAACATGCTTGTCTCATATTCTTCTAATTCACTTTCTAAATTTCTCAAAAACAGCAACAGGCCACATCTTGACTCTCACCTGGTTTGCAATCATCAGGGAGTGTAAAAACTACTCACAGCAAATCGTAAAACCAAACATCCTCTGTCTTGCAGCTGCAGGATATGTGCCACTACTGCAACATATTTCTACAACTTGCTGAATGTGAAAGTGATGCTTCCTCATTAATTTCACTGATTCCACAAATCAAATCAATGTCAACTTGAAACCCATCGTGACCGGTTGCATACGTCTAGCGATGGTGAGCACTGTGACCAAAGACGGATTTTCTTTGTTTAGTTTGAATTATTCTTTCTAAAGTCCCCAAAGATGAAACATTCCCTAGGGATTCACAAAAAAAGCAAATAGTAGAGGAAGAGTCAGTAAAAATAAACTCTAGAAACTGAAATGTGCATTCCTCTGCATAATGCTATAAACAGTATTGCTAAATTTGTTTTAAAGTGGGGAACAAGACAAAGAGAGTATCATTTTGGAAAGCAGGAATTCAGAATAAAAAGTACAACATTTGCCTCCAAAATATAGTGGAGTATATATGACGGAGCCAGGGGAGTAGGGTAATATTCCAAGAAAAAATTTTGAATTAAAGTGGTAGATTTACAAGAAAAAAATATGAAATTCTTTGAGATTAAAGTCACAAAATTACCTGAAAAAAACTGAAAAATATTGTTTTGTTTTTTTTTGGTGCAAAGTGATGCATTGTGGTTCTTTGAACAAAAAAAAAAAAAGGTTTGTGACTTTATTCTCACTCTTTTATTGCAAATGTATGACTTTATAATTTCAAGAGAATATTCAAGTTTTTCCTCAATAAATGTGTTGTTTTTTCTCGTAAATTTACCACTTTAATAAAAAAAATAAAATAAAATCTTGGAATATTACCCTACTCCTCTGCCTGTATTTATTTATTTCTTACCTACAATGGTTTTTATAGACCATCGTAAAAAAAACAAAAAAAAAAAAAACTCTAGGACTATTAGGAGTAAACTTTATGAAAATACTCAAGTAAAGTACAAGTGCCTCAAAATTGTACTTACATTCGGTATTTAAGTAAAGGTACTTATTGGTAATCTGTAAATTGAAAAGTAGTTATTGATAAATCTTGGTAACTTTGGATCAAGGCCCTGCTACTACCAGAACACAAATACAACAACATAATAACACAACGCACCCAGAAATATAAGTAGTTCAAACATAAATCGAAGTCATGACTTACTGTGGATAGTAAGTGTTCGCCCAGAGCAGGAGGAAACTGTGGTCCCTGTCCACTAGTTCAAAGTCTGCGATCTTTACGAGTCTGGCTCTGAAGGCTTGGTGGTACAACTTTGCGTAAAAATTGCAGATGTCCAGCTCTGGCGGGTAGCAGATCATCACCACGTCCACCACATACAGCAGGTCCTCCTTCAGCTGCCTGCCCATGCTGTTGACTTCCGCCTGGATAGCGGACCTTTTCACCTGGTCAGCAGGGGGACACGTGGGGTTGTCCATGCGCTCCTCCACCAAGCTGAGGAGCGCGGAGTCGTGGAGCGCCTTCCAGCCGCTGGGTCTCCAAGCCGGAGGTGTGCGCTTCCTCTGTGTCCACTGCCGGTCCTGGTCCTCCTCCTGCGTCACGGCCTTCACGGCAGACGTCAGAACCTCCGAGCAGTCCTCTCCCAGGCTGAGAGCTTGTACCAGAGTCTGCAGGACAAGGTCTTGTAGGGCCCTTCGGTCGGCTTCAAGCTTGTTTACTTCTTCCTCGTGGTGTTTAAAAGCCTCTGGCTCCATTTCCTCTCCAAACAGACGCTCTTCTCTTACTATCAGCAGCCGGCTGGCTTCACTCAAGCCTTTTGCCTGAGGGATCTCCTCATATGTGAGGTTCACTGAGGGAGAAAAGCTGCAGTTAATAATAAAATGTTGGCTAGAAGAAATATACATTCTTTTCTGAAGTACTAATACCATATTGTGAAAATACTAAAAGGAAAATTCCTGCATTTAAAACCTTACTTCAGTAAAAGTATTATCAGCGAAATGTACTTAAAGTTTGAAAAATAAAAGTACTTGTGCAGTAAAATGTTCTCTGCGAGTGTTTTACTATTATATATGATTTTTTTGGATTAATATTACTGCTGCAGATGTTAAAGGTTGTGCTAAGTGTAGCTCCTTCATATACTGTTGGGTAGTTTAATCTACCATGTTCTGTAAAATCAACGTATCTCTAGAAAATTCAACTTTTCATGAGCTCAGAAAAACAGCCCTGTTTTCAGCGATTCACTTTCCAGCTGATCTCAGAGGGTTTTTAAAAAGTTTATGTAGATTAGGAAGTAGAAGAACTTTCTCAATACACTTCAGTTTATCACAACAGGAGATACATCTGAAAAGTAAAACTGTATGTATGTAGTAAAAAGTACAATAAATCCACAACTAAGTGATTTCATTTGACATAATTCAACAGCTAACTAATTATTTCTCGGTTCCTAAAGCAGTTATGTTCCCGTTTCCTACAGAGAAGTGAGTCCCATTCGAACATAGCTTAATAACAAAATGATGATTATTGTAATATTAACTAAGCTTAACTGACCTTGACAGGGTTCGGCTCTCTGGGGGCCCCACCTGAGAAAGTTCAGCCTGAATCTGTCTGTCTCGGTCCGCATCGTTATCCTGGATCTAAATCTGGACCCACAGTCAGAGAATCGCTTCGATGAACCTATATGGAGACAACAACAAAAAAAAACATTTGTTGTAATGTTAGCTACATTAGCAAAGGTCTTTTAATTTAGCTTATTCAAATGTAAATGTTGTCTCAACACAGATGTCATACACACAAGTTTTAAGATCAGACAAACAACAAGTAGCTAAAGGAGGAAATGCTCAACATGTCCCACACAGCAAATTAAACAGTAATTGTAATGTGAAGAAAGTTGCTCAGAAACCTTCTTCATAACGTAATTCATGCTATCATCCTGTCCAGACTTGCAGATAAATATCTGCCGTGCAGCACATGTTACTCACCCGTATCTCACAGTTACTGCTTTAAAGAAAAAGCTGCTGTGAGCCTTTTTAAAGCTGCTGCAGGCTCCTCCTGCTCAATGAAAATGAGTGTTGGAAAGTCCAGACACACACACACACACACACACACACACACACACACACACACACACACACCCACACACACACACACACACACACACACACACACACACACACACACACATGCACAGCTGGACTTTATTTTTAGACGATTCTGAGGCTGGCCCTCCTCTTTGGAGAGTGAGATTTCGCAACAACGACTTCATGGATTGTTATGACAATTTGGACAGACATTGGTTGTGGATGAATCCTACAGATGCCACCAACAGGTCAAACATGTTATTTGTCCCGTATCAATTTAGGATTAGATAACCCCAAAACTAATGGTCCTGTCAGAGATCGATGTTGGCACACTTTCATGCAAAGAAAAGAAAAACATTCATCCGGCTAACACGTTTGGTTTTGAGTAGGGCTGCAAGTAGGCACGTAAAAATTTTTATTTATACAACCCAATATCACAAATCATTTGTACATCATACGATATACTGTTCTTTTTCAAAACTAAAAAAAAAAGCTTTTAATGGGGGAACAAATGGAAGAAACCTCAGGAAAAGAAACTTCATGGATGTTTCTCCCTGGATGGAGAGACGTGCAATACATGTCATGTGCACAGACCAACAAAATCAAATTAAAATAATTGTTCAGTGATGGAACGTAACTAAGTACATTTACTCAAGCGCTGTACTTAAGGATGGACAACATTGACCAGACTTCATATCGCGACACACGTAGACTCACAAAACAATACCAACGCCGCGCCTGGTGAACATTTTACATTATGATTCTACCAGAATAAGACTCAGGTCTTCATATGGATCACCGTAAGGAATCTCGGCGTTATGTTTGATCAGGATATGTCTTTTAACTCCCTCGTAAAATATATTTCAAGGACTGCTTTTTTTCATCTGCGTAACATTGCAAAAATAAGGCACATCCGGTCTCAAAAAGATGTAGAAAAACTAGTCCCTGCATTTGTTACTTCAAGGCTGGATTACTGCAACTCCTTATTATCTGGTTGTCCCAAAAAAATCCATTGAGACACCCTCTCCACATTTAAGAGCAGGTTAAAGACTTTCCTCTTTGATAAAGCTTATAGTTAGGGCTGGCTCAGGTTTGCCTTGGACCAGCCCCTAGTTATGCTGTTATAGGCTTAGACTGTCGGGGGACTCACTCCTCTCCTCTTCCCTATCTTTCTCGTTCTCCTCCTCTCCCTCTCTATTGATATGCATTCATGTCCCTTAAATGCATGTTACTAACTCACCATCCGGGGCATCATCCCCAGAGTTTCTGTGTCCCTCATCTGGCAGGTTGCCACTGTTAAAGATTACTTCTGGATCATGAATCGTGGCTGCACCTGTTGCCCTGGTCCTGCCTGACACCAGGAAGCCTTGACATCCTCCTGGATCCATCTTTTTTATATACGATCGCATCCTGTTTTCTGTCGCATAGATTGTCCATGTTGTATTTTTAACTATGTTGTTTGTTCTGTACACACGTCACCTATTGCACGTCTGTCCGTCCTGGGAGAGGGATCCTCTATATGTGTATATATATATATATATATATATTATATATAATATATAAGAGGATCCTCCTCAGTCTCTCCCTGAGGTTTATAACATATTTCCCCCACTAATTGTGGGGTATCTTTCAGGGAGTTTCTCCTTGTGTGGTGCGAGGGTCTAAGGACAGAGGGGGTCGTATCCTGTACAGGCTGTAAAGCCCACTGAGACACATGTATAATTTGTGATATTGGGCTATATAAATAAACTTGATTTGCCTTGATTTGATCACACAAAGCTTCTACAACTTCCTGCAACTCCTTTAATCTATTTTGGATAACAATGAAAGAGACCAGCTTCCCCTCGCTTCAAATGAATCTGCAGCAACTTCCAAACTGCCGGAGTTGGACCTCAGTCCGTAGGGACTTGGCTTGGAAACCAGAGGATGTAGTTCCAGTTCACCTCCTGGGCACTTGAGCAAGTCACCGGACCCCCACACTGCCCCTGCTCTAATAATAAAATAGCTGCCCCCTGCTTCTAATACTAAGATGGTTAAATGCAGAGTCTAAAGTTCCCTGTGTACATGTGGGTGACCATTAAAAGAGGATTCCAGTAAGTAAGTCCCAGAGCGAACTTGTTGTAAAATGACAAATAAATGAACCTTATAATGTGTTCATTATTTTACAGCATATTTGTATTTAGTGTCTTGAGAACATATTTACACCCACTTCTCTCTTTTCACATTTTGTGTTTGACCGTCTGTAGATCCAACATGTGGAGTTTTCTTCTCTTTTACACCATGAATCCGATGATTAGATTCGATGATGTTGTTGGACCTTTTGATTTCTCCACAGAGTGTCAGAGGCGTCGCTGCAGGATGCTCCGAGACTTTTCTCGAAGTCTTTACAGCTGTGAGCTTCTGGCTATCGATAGTCAAATAGTGAAATCTTTTTTCTCCTCATTCAGGTGACGTTTGTTTTATACTGAGGGTCTCTGAGGGAATTTGTCTTTTGTTACTACACTCCAATAATCCGTAAAACATCCTGCCGCCACCGTGTTTTATTTACTTCTGCATATGGTAAAAGTTTCAACACATCAACAGCACTACATATCAGGTCCCGTCCCGTTCGCTAGATGTTTTGTGTTGTTTGTACTTCCTGTTTTATTTTGGTAACTGTATGTTCCCTCTTGTGTCTGTTGTTTCTAGTTCCTGTCCCCAGCTGTCTCCACTCTGTTCGTTAGTGTCTCCACCTGTGTCTTGTTATCCCTCCCACTTCCTGGTGTATATAGTCTGTGCGTTTGTCCCTGGTTGCCAGTTCGTCTTCGTACTTCATGTCAAGAGTTCCAGCGGTCATGTCAAGAGTTCCAGCGGTCATGTCAAGAGTTCCAGCGGTCATGTCAAGAGTTCCAGCGGTCATGTCAAGAGTTCCAGCG
>CALSCE010000197.1:1375791-1403857 GCA_943593645.1 Bovichtus variegatus
CAATATAGTCAGAGAAATGTGCAATATAGTCAGAGAAATGTGCAAAATAGTCAGAGAAATGTGCAAAATAGTCAGAGAAATGTGCAATATAGTCAGAGAAATGTGCAATATAGTCAGAGAAATGTGCACTGGCTCACAATCTACTTGCTGAGCATCAGAATTGGATTTACTCCATGCACTCTACAAATAAACATTTAATTACATTTAGCTCCTTTAATTGAATCTGTGTGAGAGCTGCTGTCTCTGTGTTCCTATGAAAACATGAACCCAGCCCAACCCCAATGGAGCAGGTATAAATCATGACAGAGCACTAGAGGAAAGTTTAAGGAAATGATTGAGGGAATGATTATTTATAATTGCAGTGATCAAAGTGGATCAGAAAGCTCTAATGGATATACACAGGGAGAAAACTCTTCTGTGTCTTCGTCATCGCAAGCAGTTCAAATATTGAAAACCACCCTCATTAAAAAAATTATATAATTGGATCTCTACAATACATACAAAACGTTCATGTTTTCAGTATTAATATAATTTATAATAATAATACATAACTATATGTATTCTAAAATACATAATTTTTTTATATTTTTACTTTGACTTCTGTACGTTTATATAAATATATACAGTATATTTTTTTATTATACTAAAATGGAGCAACTGTTACAAAATCCAAATCCTGATTCTGATCCGACAATCCCTTCTGATATATCACACCATGTTCTGGCCACAATAGAAATGAGAAAATCTAAGAATCCTTACTTCTCGTGGTCGATGGCTTCGATTCCTGGTGTCCTTTTTATTGTATTTATGGTTTAGCTGGAAGATAAATTAACGCCCAGAAGGTGGGAGAGAAAAACCGAGACAGATTTTGAAAAGAGATCTGGTGGGGGATGATCGTCGGAGAAGGAGCTACACTTGAAAACAGCACTGATATTGATTGATTTGATGATGAAATTTGTTCAAATTTCAAGTAGAGGAAGGTGGTAGGATACAAAAGAGAGCGAGGGAGCGAGGGAGGAGAGCGAGGGAGTGAGGGAGCGAGGGAGTGAGGGAGCGAGGGAGGGAGAGAGTGAGGGAGTGAGAGAGCGAGAGAGCGAGGGAGAGAGAGAGCGAGAGAGCGAGAGAGCGAGGGAGGGAGAGAGAGAGCGAGGGAGTGAGGGAGGGGCTGAGAGGAATACACTGCTATTATGAGCACTTTATTTTCAATTAAGCCTGCATTTACTGCACGCTCACTTCCTGCCATTTATGACGATGAAGGGACTTCTTGGATTGGATATCGATTGGTTAGCAAAATGTCTGCAACTAATTTAAAGGAAGATGCACTTTTGATGTTCAATAGAAGAAAAAAACATCTGAAAAAAAAAAATTTTATTCAGTGCAGAAGCACAAAAACAACAAGTTTATTTGTATATAGTTTCCATATTCAGTTTCAATATTTTACAGCTATGCAAGATGCAGTCACAGTTGAGATCAAAATGAAGGCCGAGTTTGAAGATGGGTGTGGGCCGAGTATAAGTAAAATATGGATGTGAAATGTAAAGGTGTAAACATGTGTGTTATCAAAGCATCAGTGTTTCTGAAGCAGATTCTGATGGAGGAAACATGAACTGAGTGGAGACTTCCATCTTTTCTTAGCTTTAGTTGGACTTTTAACTAAAATTAATTGTGAGCCTGCATCTTTTTACAGGAAATACAACTATTATTTTCATTATAGATTAATCTGCCGATTACTTTCCAGATGTTTTAAAAATGTCAGTCTTAAACATCAAGATATTGAGTATATTAATATGATACAGAACAGGAAAAAGCTGAAAACAGCTTTTCTGCATGAAAAATTACATGTTTTGTTTGCAGCTTTTAAAAATGTATTTGTTAAAATACTTGTTCTGTACAACCAGTATATGTATTTATATTGTTTGTATGATAAGTTTATTATTATTATTATTATTATTATTATTAATAAAAGATCAGTGAATGAGTGGATTTTGAAGATTTGGGTTTTAAAGGTCAGTGTCAATATATTGAAAGTGAATCCACAGATGGTTAACATTGAATTTGACCATTGACATAATAAATTATAAGTTTTTAGTGTTTCTTACCAGAGTTGAAAAGCTTCTTGATACCACAGTTTCTCAACATGCAGATGGAGTCATGGGAGATTTATGAGATTAAATTAGTTTTATTAGAAAAAGATTAAATACAGTATCATTTCTCTGTAATCCACTGATGTGGAAATCTAACACAGAAGTATTTCATATTTAAACTCATATAATTGGATTCAGGATTTGTGAGAACTTTGCTACGGAAACACAAAACAAGTCACAAAAAGTTTAAAAACCCTCATTTAAACCATCCTGAGATTCTAAACTCTTAAGTTAACAACAACCACACATACATACAGTATTTACAAACACAAGACAAGAGAATTATGATTAAATTAATACAGAAAATGAGCAAAGACAATCACATTAAGTGTGGTTCTGCAGAGCTGTGAACACACAGGGTCATCTGACATCAGAGATTTGACAGAAAAACTATAGAAAAACACACATTTCACTAAAGAAAACCCTTAAATTTAAGTCTGGAGTTAGTTTGGAGCACTCACACGTGCTAAATGTCTCGTACGCACTCTGCCAGAGTCAGTTCCCCGCTCAACAGCACATGACACATTCACATGTAAAGAGTTCCTTACAGTTTCTGATTAGTTTCAAATGAGCACAGCCATCAAAGAATACACATGTATTTAACACTAGAAGAATCCCACTGTTGAGGAAAATCTCCCGTGAAACCTGCTTATTATTTGTTCCATCTGCTGGGAGTGCATTTCCCAGAAAATAATCCTGCAGCTCCTCAGTCCTGGAAACATGCTGAATGCGTCACATTTGATTTGTAAGTAGAAACAAATGTGGCCTTTCTCAGTGTCTCATTTTTCTCTCATCTGTTAGGCCACATTATTAGTTGTGATGTGTGTAAGAACAGTGCACACATCTTATTAGATACATTTATTTAAAGGATACATAGAGCTGGTGTGATTTTATCATTCTTTCTCATAAAATCCCATGAAAGAACAAAATGAACAATGTGCTAGTCCGCCTCGCGATACTTTCCGACTTCCCAACGTGTCTTCACAAAGCTTAAAAAAAACAAATATATAGTTTAAAAGACTCAGCAATGTCTTAACAAAGCTAGTCACTGTAGTTTATATCAAACAAAAAGGAGGAAATAGTGCATTTGTTGGGGACTATTTTCAGCGGCGGATGAATTTGGTGCTCTAGTGAGCATCTGTGGCCGCAGGACGGCGTGTGTGGGATTGAGCCAAAATAAACTACAGAGTGTGTTCATGGTGATGAAGGAAATGCAGTCAATGAGTTTGTAATAGTTTTTATACAACGAAGTAGCTCCATGACACGGAGGAAGAAAATATATGAGGCTTATAAACACACAATTCAATGAGAATATTTTCTATTTGAGGTATAAGACGACTTAAAACATTAATTGTACAGCTGTGAACGATTTAATCATCAGAGCAGCAACGTGCTGTGACAGAAATACATGAAGTCAATGTGCGAAGAAATTACGATATAATCTAAAAAAAGATTCTCAGTAAATTGGTAAACCATGATGATGATGTGGTGAATATAATAATTTTACATTAAGTTTGTTATATATTTTATTTAAGTATATTTTGGTGTAATATTTAAACTCCAAATTAATTTAGATAAAAGTGTTGTGATGGCCTGACGTTAAATCGTCAATCGCGACACTTCGCACGAGGTTCTTATATGATGTCATTGTTTTTTTTTTGCGTTTTCATGGGATTTATTACCGATAACAAAAAATGTTGAATATCTCCAGTAATATCCTTTAAACTCAATGAGGCATTAACGCATGCGCTCGGTTTATAAATAACATTTTTCAAGCTAACAAGTTCAGTTTAGTGATAACACATGTGTACCTGATTCTGTGCAAAAGGTGCAGTTTGTATTGTTTAGATTAGCATTAAGTGTCAAAAACGTTTCTGTCACAAGTCCACCTCTTGAGCTTTTTATTTTTCCTCCAGCGGCTCGTCCTAGTCCGGCTGCAGGAATCTGATGCAGGAGAAAGGCAGATTGGAGAAGCAGCCTGTGTTGACGGTGACCTGCATGTCACCAAATAAAACTTGGTTCTTGTTGCCGCCGGCGCCGCCCAGTTTCTTCTTCAGCTCCGTGAACTGCTGGAGGATCAGATGGTATTCGCGGCCTCTCGGCAGACCTACAAAGTCCAGAACAGCAACCAGGTGTTTCTTGCTGCAGGTGGAGAAGAAAGAAAACAAAAATATATTAAATAATTTCATTCATCAGTGCATTGGATCTCCAAATTACCAGAAAAACAGAACCACAATCTGTCAATGATTGTAGGAGGAGCGTCTTCCTCAGGAGTTCACCAGCAGTAAAAGTGCTCGTCTGCAGACATGAGACCTGAGAAACATCCAGAACAAACCAAGACTGTACTTTCAGGGATCATTTCTTTAGTGGCTGACTTGAGAAATGTGTTTCTAAAGAGTTTGGTCTCGCTGCCCACGATGAATAGTTCAGATGTTTCCTCCAGAGCAGGAAACAGGTGGGAAGACTTAATTTCTTCTCCACTGTTGAAGACAGTTCAGGGTTTCTGGAAGAGACTGTGACGGAGGAAACACGATCTGAGTGGAGGATCATTGTGTTGTGCAGTTGGACAGGAAATACATGTGAATCACTGCAGATACAGACAATGAAGTTTATTTTAAGGTTAAATCCATGACTCAACCACAATTTATCATCAAAATGTAATTAATTAAAAACATTTGATCAACATTTGCACTTTCCAGTGTTTCCACACACACATTTGAGAAAAAAAAAGTGCATAAAAACAGGAGGATGCAAACACACTTATTGTCTGTTTTGTCACACACAGGTCCAGTTTTTGTACTTTTGGTGGTTTTATGACTGTGAAATTAAGCTTCTTGCAGCAGGTGACGTGAACCTGAGGTTGTGTTTATGTATCTCAGACTTTATAGAGCAACTCTGGTTCTTGTTTTGGACATAAATCTGCTCCATTTCCAAATGTGCAAACACCAGTTTCAAGGTTTTGGTTGGAATGAAAACTTGTGAAAGACCAGCTTCTTTAAAGCTCCCATGGACACCCATGATGCACCTGCACAGGTGTTTTCACTCATGTGGCCTGATGAGACGTCCTCTCAGGAGAGTGTGTGTGTGTGTGTGTGTGTGTGTGTGCTGTCACTGACTGACATCTGCTTCTTCTTCACTCTCGTTTGTTGCACCTGTTTGAGCTGAACTCCTTAAATCTTCATCGTTTTTCACAGGCTTGCAGTTTTTGGACAACAAAAAAGGTTTTGCTGATTATCTACATTTTGATCATAAATAGTGGCTCAGTCATGGATTTCGCCTCCTTAAAATCAATGTTGATATCATCTACATCTGCAGTGACTTTCATGTATTTCCTGTAAAATGTATAAATATAAATATGACCTGTATACTTCATGTTACCTGCCTGCAGACAGTGATTGATTGACCTCTCCTCCACTCTTCTGCTAGTTTCATTGCAATCTTTTAGCATTTTTATATGTACAAGAAGTTGAGAAACTACAGGTTACTTCCCAGCGTAGCTCCGACACAGAAGAACTTAAGGTCTTATTCTTTAAACAAGACAAATAGTCCACTCAGATCGTCAGAGTCTCTTCCAGAAACCCTGAACTGTCTTCAACAGTGGAGAAGAAACTAAGAAGAAACACATTTCTCAAGTCAGCCACTAAAGAAATGATCCCTGAAAGTACAGTCTTGGTTTGTTGTGCACCCCATGTAAACTATTCAGTTTAAGGTGAAAGTTGTAGCACTGAGGCCAGCTCCTTTTACATCTGTGGTCATTTCCTTCGAAGTGCAATGAAAACGTGCAAATGTTGTGTCTGTCTGTGTTTAAACTGGAGTGTCCTCGTGACAAACCTCAGAGGTTTACTGTCAATGAACACTGCTCTTTGCTTTTGGGTTAATCAGTAAGTAAAACGTACTTTCCTCCACATTTCGTTCACCTCTTTTGCTCTAATTTCATCACTTCCTCATTCTCCTGGTTACTTTAACTCCAGTTGTTTCAGTCCGAATGGGGGGGGATTCCCACACAGCTTTAATCTGCTGACCTCTTCATTTCCTCCATGTTAACAGAAGCACCTTCACATAATACTACCATAGTTACAAAAAGAGGAAACACTTTTCAGGGATTTCAAATAGAAATTAAAATCAGGAAGTTGGTTTATTGTCTTCACTCTGGAGATTTTTGTGTCATTGACTTGCTTAAATTTAGACTTGTTTTTTATTTAAAAGTGCCTGGTTTTGAGGAAATGGGCCAATAGTGAGATAAGAAAACCCCCGTCTTTAATGCACATGACCTTAGCTGAGCTTTTACAGTAAAAGCAGAAGTTACTTTACGCCTGGTTGAACCTCAGGGCTAGTTGACCATGAATATGTTTAAAGTCCACTCACCCTCACATTGTCACTTTAATTTCTCTTAACATTTATCACATTTTCGTTCGGTTAACAAAGTTTTAATGAACTTTTAAAAATAAAAATAACAATTTGATTTCATACCATCTGATCAACGCTGAGTGATATTTTGTGCTCATTTATACTTCTATTTCACTACATTTCAGAGACAAATATTGCACTTTTTACTCCATTTATTTGCAGCTATAGTTGCATAATTCATAGTTACTTTGTAGATTAAGATTATGATGAGTTTATTAATTTCGATGTGATGCTTTATCTCTGGATATTTTATCCAGTGACATATGAACGGAAGATAAGAAGAAAAAATTAATAAATATGGAGTTGCAGAAAAAAATTGTGTGTCCGTTTAGAGCCACGACATGGGAAATCCATACAGTGTCAGTAAGTGGCTACAGGTTGCACTTGGATGTTTCAGGGTTTCTGCATTTAATTCTTCTGTTAAACCAGGTTTGTCATGTTGAAGTTTTAAATAAGTGAGTTAGAAATGCTTACCTGAAGTCGGGGTAGTGCTCCACTAAAGGCTGCAGATGGTTCTTTATGTCCTTCTTGTTTTTCTGATGGATGATGTCGCACAGGAAGTGTCCGACATTGTAGAGCCACTCGTGAGTCGATTTCTAACACAGAAAAAATATCAAAACACAAAAAAATATATTGTTAAGTTTCAATATGTTTTGAACTGTTGTGGTTTTCACCAGGCCAACTAAAAAAAAACAAATCAGGATTTAGCGGTGCTTTTACTTTTAATAATAATAATAATGCAAGAATATTGTCACGATGAAATTAACCTTTCCATAAACTTAGTAACTAAGTTAAAAAAATATATGAAAATTGGTGGTTTACGATATTGAACTCGGACTTTACTGAAAACAACCAATCATGTAAGAGAAAGAAGAGGAAGAGAAATAACGAACGGTATTTGTAAAGACACTCTGAAATAAAACGTCCTTATGCACCAATCTAAAGGGGAGTTCCACCAATTTTGCACATAAAGGCCAGTCTATTTGTCATGGGGGGTATTGAAACAGTTTTATACAGTAATGTCTTCACTGGCTCTGGATGAGCGCTCTAAAGTCTGATAACTCCTCAGAGTTATTTTGACTTGAGCCTGGATGCTACAAATGCTTTT
Organism: Bovichtus variegatus; assembly: GCA_943593645.1. Taxonomy (NCBI): domain Eukaryota; kingdom Metazoa; phylum Chordata; class Actinopteri; order Perciformes; family Bovichtidae; genus Bovichtus; species Bovichtus variegatus. The sequence continues at coordinate 1,383,451 of CALSCE010000197.1, forward strand.
GAGTTGCATCATGGGAAATATAGGACCCAGCTTTTTTGGAGCTTGACCCATACTGGGGAGTAAAAGTAAAAATATCTCCGCTTCTTCTCAAGGAAGTTCAATACTAAATCACTGAAATATCCCTTGGTGGAGGAAGAAGTATTCAGGTACTTTACTAGGTAAAAAAAAATACATACAAGTGAAAGTCATTCAAAGTTAAAGTACAAAAGTATTTTAAGCTAAATGTACTTCGTTCTGCAGAAAAATGTCCCCTGTGACTGATATATATTATTGTATGTGACATTAGTTTTTATTTATGCAGCCAAGGGGGCAGTCCTGATACACACATTTGTATTTAGTAGAGATTGGTAGAGAGTGCTTTTTTGGTAGTTTTAATTGTCTTAAAAAATGTAAATCTCCACCACTGATGTAGAAAATAAAATAAAAAATAAGAACAGATTTAGAGAAGAGGAGAAATATTTTGATGCTTCTGCAGTCTTTATTGACATATACTCTACGTGCATGCTGCAAATATGCGTACTGATTTTTATATTATATTATTATTATTACTATTATTCAGAATTTTTTATTGCATCTCATATATGTATTCTATTTCCTCTTATTTTTACGTTTTCTATTTTTTTCCCATATTATTTTCCATTTATTAAGGCTTTCTATCCCTGTTTTTATGTTCATTCAATGTCTATTTTTCTTTATTTTAAAGCACTTTTTGCTACATTTCTTGTATGAACGCTGCTATACAACTAAAATGTAATATTATTATTATATTATTTATTTTTCTGGACTATTCTCTAAATGTTGAATTTTTTTATTATACTCAGCATAAAATGTTTGAATTAAAGTTGTAAGTAAAATATACAATATTTCCCTCTAAAATGCAATGGAGTAGAAGTATGAAGTAGCAATAAATGGAAATACAAAAAAATTATGCTGTTTTCGTTGCTGGGGAAGTAGAAGAGTTTATTACCATGTCCTCAAACAGATAGCTGAGTTTTCCCCACTGCGCGCGGATCTTGCTCGCTGCCTTCTCGTGTTTCCGGTTCTTGCACGAGTAGTTATTCATCATTAGCTGGCCAATGTATTCCCTCGCCACGTGGATGTGCAGCCGGTTTACAAACTCCTGTCGCCGGGAAACACAAACACACACACATGTGATGTTGCAGAATAACAGGATGAGCATAAAAAAAAAAAAAGGGAAAAAAAGGAGAAATGTAAGTGTGGTTGCCGGTCACATGACCAGCAGCCATCAGATGATCTGAACTAACACCTCCACTTCAACATTGTTTTTTTTCCAGGGTTTAATCCTTCTCGCCTCAATGTCTTCCGCAGTTGTAGCATCCGGCTGAAAACAATAGTGCCCAAATGGATTCACTGGAACCAAAAGGGTAAATAAGGATTTCCTCTCCACACCCCAAAGCCATTACAAATGACTTTTTAGTAATTGCAGACAAACCTAAAATTCATTGTTTGAAACAGTTTGATACATGTAAGTGCGGTTTGTATAATCACGATGGGCTGAATACCAGTAAGACTTTGGCCCGAACAGGGAAATTTATCATATCCTATCCGACACTTTGGCATGTAACCATTCATTATTAAGAAGTGGGGGTCTTTCCTGTAAGTGAGATTGTTAGGCTGGTACATTAAGATAATAAAGTGATTGGCAAACACTGGAAATCCCGCCTGACGGCTTCCTCCAGCCCGTCTGCTTCTCTTCCCTAGTGATGTGAAGAACAATTCTTTTCACGTCGTCGTTTACTTTGAGTTGATACACGTAAATGTTTCAAACCTTTTCGAGTTTTGACACTTTTTGCATAATATGGCGTCAGTTTCTCCGCGAGTGCTTCCCGCCCCATGAAACTTCTCATCAATGCATTACCAGTTACTATGTATTAGTTTACATGAATAAAGATATTACTGGTGTTTCTTTTGTTGTTTTCTATTAAGAAGTAATGTGTAGCCTCGTAGACACTTTTCTTTTATTTGTTTATGCCCTGCAGTGAGCAGCTTATATTTAATTTAAATTATTACTGGCCAACATTGTTTGTTGGATTTTTACATAGTATTGTTGTTTATTTAAAAAAATAAAAGACTTTTGCAACAGTACACACTTTAATTCCTCTCATCGAAGCTGCGTTGAACTAGAACTACAGCTCAGGGTTGTGTGAATTGGGACTCGTCTTGAGACTGCAGCAGTGGCGGGGAAAGTCGGAGATTCCCGACCAGACACTGGAAAGATTTGTTTCATTTTTGCATATCACCCCTCCCCACCTGGACATGCGGGGGCCTCAGGAGAGCACAGTGCTGAGAGAGCAGCTCCGTCCGACGGTAAAGCTGTTGAAAGTCTTCGTCGTTGGTGAGCCACTTCCTCGTCATCATTCTCCTCAAGTACGGCTGGAAAAAAGCACAGAGAGCAGGTTCAAAGTGAAGAAAAGACATTACTATCCAATACTTTTACTGTTTTATTCTCCACAGGTTTGAGGGAGGTCATCAATGTTTTTATCTGCTCATTAAGACATCTGCTTATAGACAGAAGTGTGTGCAGCAGGTTGGAGAAGTCCTAAAAATTAAAACGACAATATGTCTTTTATAACTTCCCTTTAAAAAACGACACATCCAAACATTTTCTGTGATAAGATTAGACATGGGACTGTGGGACAGTGTTCACGTCACGATTATCCGCGCCAAAATAATTACGATAAACGATAAAATCCAAATAATCATCAAAATATGCTTAAAACCCATAAAAAAGGCACTAAAACGAACCGGAATCACTTTACCTTACATTCATTTAAGAAACAAACATTTTTATCACATTTACAGATAAAATGTTTTTGTGAACATCCTTTTTAGTAAAAAAAACAACCAATAAAACAATCTTAAATAAGGTAATTATAAAGCAAAAGGTCCCCCTGGCTTAAATAAAGGATAAATAAAAACAGACACATTGTCTGAGTCGCTTCTTTCTTAGATGATAATTCCTGCATTTCTTAAATCAGGCTCTAGTTTTCACGTCTCTACCATGAAAGTGAGCTGGACAGCGTTTTCATGTCACTTATTGTGGGATGTGACAGCACTACGATGAAAGCAGGTACAATTGATATATTTAAAATAACATTTTATCACATGACAATAAATCTGCAGCTCATTGACCCACAACTTCAGAGTTTTGTTTCACTTTCACTTGTCTCTTAGCGCCATTTTCAAAAGTATTTTGAGGGAATATCATTTGAAAATTGTGGTTTTGCTTTTACGAAACTTGGTCAGTATATAGCTGGAAATATTTGTTTATTTTTGTCAAGTATTTAATTTTCACCACAATACACAAAAAATTTTTGTTTTTTTTTATAAAGAATATATATTTATTGCATTACCAGAAAACATGCTATATCGCAATATATATCGTTATATATAGAGATATAAAAATACTTATATCTGGATATTGGCCATATCGCCCAGCCTGTAACTGTAACTATTGTTTTTTCCTTAATGTATGTGTGATTCTGCATTGCTTTCTAATAGAAATTCAGGAAAGAAGCGTTCCTTTTTTTAATTCCCCTCTTAGAAACCACAGCACATAATGCATCAAATAAAAAGCTGAAAACCAGAACTGGGCTTCAACTTTGAATAACACTCACTAAACTGTGATTGTACCTTGACTTCCTCTTTGAACTGTTCATCCAGCACATTCATGAGACTGAAGATCAGCCAATTTGTCTCTTTTGTGAACCCCTCCACCTCAGCAGGGCAGATGTCCCTGTACTCCTCCATGTGCTGCCTGTGGGAGGACAAACCGCATCACTGACTGAGGTTGTAGGGCAAAATATGACTTTTTTGTAAATACAAAAACTGCTCTGGTGACTCTGGTGAAGTACTTCTGACTTAGTACAGTTAAACTTGTAATGCAATGTAGTATACCTGAGTATTTCCATGTTATGCTGATTTACTTTAAACGCACAATCTGTCCTTTTGCGCCACTAGTGGTCTCTCAATCAAAACGATTTCAAAAGGTGGAGTTTGGGGACGTCGTGAAGCAGCGTGGGTTCATGGCGGTCAGCTTCTCCCGGTTGGGAATTCTTAATCATTCATTGTTCAGGAGGTTTTTACCGGGTGCCGAATTATCCACAGCGGTCTCCTCCTCTCCGAACAAAATCGACTTGCTCATTAAAACCAGTAAAAACACTGAATAAAGCGGTTTTACGTTAAAAATCAGTGTTTCTCTGATGCTGTTTGGCTGCCGCTAATGTTTGCTCAGCTTGTTTCTCTGAAAACTTAAGATCCAGACGTCCGATGATTAAAAAACTTCATCCGGTTCAAATATAGAGTTAAAAATGACCAAGATCTAAGAAGTGTATTGAAAAAATGTGTCTTGAAACTGGATAAAAAGTCAGTTTATGAAGCTTCTGGCAGACAAACACAAGCTCACGCTGCTCAAAGTGGAGATGACACCATGGCAGCAGAGAGGAAACGTTGCCTTCAGGGACACTACACATTTCTCTGGACACAACTCACTACATATAGAACACAGGGAGATGACGCCATGAGAGGAGAGAGGAAACGTTGCCTTCAGGGACACTATACATTTCTCTGGAACACAACTCACTACATATAGAACACAGGGAGACGACTCCATGACAGAAGACCAGATGTTCTGATTAAAATTATGGATTTTCTCCTTGTTTGAAAATGAATGCCTTTATCGTAATTACATTTTTATATACGAACACATTAAACCAGGTCTTGTTTAATGTAGAGGAATGTACGCTACAACAAATGCAACATCATCGAGGTCTTGCACAAAAAATCACATTGCTTTCTAGGTCACGAGCGATTATTGTTTGTTTGTCTGTTTTTAATAAACGTCATCACAACGCCCAGAGGAGGGAGAGCTGTGGTATAAGAGAAGTTAAACCTAATCCTCCTGCATTTATACAGTAAGATCTCTGTTTTAATAACATTATGACACGAGGGGGTGTGTACGTGTGTGTACTTTTACATGTAATATGGTTTATATTGTGTGTTTTTACTGACTCTCTGGGTGATGTGCACTTCAAATAAACTGAAGTTGAAGAGATTAAAAGGTCAAATACAGACTCCCCTGTGCTTCTAAAACCTCAGAGACATCAACTCTGCAGCTGCAGCTGTGAACATACAGCGTTCATGACATGTGTGAAAGTCCTTAAATGACCAACATCTGCCTTTTGTCACTGAAAGAAGCAGCTGGGGCAGTTTTAGAGGTTCAGGTGGTTGTACTTTCTCTTCCCCCCCACTTACAACACAGAAGTGTTTTCACATTTCTCTGAAATCACGTGGGGCTGCACACTCTCCAGGGTTGGCACATGATTATCTCTTACAGCCATGTCCTCTTTATGGGTTGGGACGAACTGAGCCTCTGCATGTTGAAGAGACCAGTCCAAGACTCGTGACTCAGAAAGACTTGTGCTTGAATCTCATATTATTGATGTTTGCATGAATGCTGGGAATCTCCCAGAAAATAGCTCAGAGATGAATCATCCAAACAAAAGCTTTCCGTGACTCTCTAACTTTGAAAACATCCTCCCGAGTGCTTATTAACCGTTTGTTTTCTTTTTAGCAAGATGCAGAAATATTAACTTACAATCATTAATTAAATTAAAATTAGTTAAATTAATTAACTTAGAATTATTAGTAATTAGTATGTAAATATTATAACTTTCTGTCTTTCTAAAACAGGAAAACCTCGCTGAATGAATGTGATGACAGACTTTCATGGTTTTGTCAGGGCACGTTAGCTTCTCACGGGGCCTCATGGGAGTAATTTCAAGAAGTCATGTGACTTACTGTAAATCAGTGAAGCAGTTGATATATGCAATCTGATACTCGATCCAGAGGGGCTGCGGTTTGAGAGCGCTGCAGTGACGATTGAACTCCGCCTCAAAGCTGTGAAGAGGAAAGAGGAGAGAGATGGATTCAGCCTGTCAGACGACTACGAGGGTTTTTAACTCCTCCTTGTTTTTCTGTTTTTAGTGCTGTTTTATCTTGAAGGGACAATACCTCAGATGACCTTGCTTGTGTTATATATGTATGCGGGTCAAATGTACACATTTCACAAACCTCTTGGGGAACTCTTTCAACTCTTGGAGGCAGGAAGAGATCACTTTCTGTTCCAGCTGAGCATCAATTTTAGAGCTTGAAACTTTTCCCTTCACTCCCTGCAGAGAGAAAACACAACAGCACAGTTTAATACAGACATAAATAACAGAGTAACACAGTTAATATGAAGCTCTCTGCTGCCTCCACGTGGTGCAATCACTGCAGTGCATCATGCATGAATGAGGGGGAACACGTCCCACTATTGTCATTTTGACTTTTGGATATTTTCTTTAAGAGACAAAAAGTACAAAAAAGAAAAAACAGTAACGAACAAAATAATAAACACAAAATTATTTATTTTCAAGCAAACAAAATCCCACAAAACTGTCAAAAACATAAACTTGATCCTATTAAGCCACATACATTTGAAACAATAATTACATTTATTAATATATAAATATTTTATTTTATTTTAATAAAACAATTTTTTCATAATTTAAATCATATGTTAAATTGCTAAAATTATATTTTTTCTACATTTAAACTATGATTTTAAGCAAGTACATTTCTTCTAATATAAGAGTTTATCTGCAATGTATTTTAGGTACTTATGTTATTTCATGAATACTATTTTTAGCATACAAATTCTTTTTTTTACAGGGAATTTTTGAACACTAAAGAACATTTATAATATAATATAATATAAAATATATAATTAATATAATAATTTAAGATTTTACATTTTTTTAATTGAGAAGATGTTTGAGTTTGATCACCCCAACATGAAAACATCATATCATATGTCATCCAATTTGATATCTATAAAAAAATATTGTCCTTACCGTCCAGATGTCCATGTGAAACTGAGAGTTGAGGAAATCCTCGTCCTTCTCTGGAGTCTTGCTCTCACTCCAAAATTCATGATTTTCAAGTTCAATGACTTTTTTCAGTGAAGACTTAATTTCCTCCTGCATAAACAACACAGGAGACACAAGGTGGAGGAGTTTGTAATAAAAAAACTTCCCCAACAAGAGGCGAGAAATAACATTATTTACCTCATCTTCCCTCAGCGACTGTAGACATACTCAATTATTATCACAAGAGCTGGTAATGATATACAAAGTTTAGCTATTTTTATCGGATGAGCCACGTTAGAAGGTCAGAGACGTTGTTTTACTTTCTTATAAAATTCCCCCGAGTCTCCAAATCTTTGTGCTTTTATTTTGTAGGACAAAATAAATGTGTCCAAACAGGAGGGCAATTCAAATAATTCTTATAAACATAATACATTTATAGTTACATTTTATATTTGGTTTTATGACTAAAATGTGAGCAAAAAGATTGAATCCTAGATGCTTTCTTCTTTGTTCATGCATTTGTTTTTTTGTTTAAAACAATTACTACAAAGTGTTTACACACCAGAAAGTTGTGAAGTTGTGGTATAAAAAAATACTGTTTCTAAAAAAAACAGTTTTTATGTACACAGACAGACAATATAACCTCGGACCTCGTGCCCCTCACCTTCACTTTGCAGCAGTACTTGTCTTTCAGCTTCTTCAGGAAGTCGCCCTCCAGCTGCAGATCAGCGCTCTCATCCTGCATGTCCGGCTGCAGGGAGAGACTTCCCATGACCCTCTCGCTGCCCGGGTGAAACAAGACACATTTAAAAACAAAATACGCTGAAGACATGTTGCTTCGTGTCGAGGGGAAAGAAGAAATCATGTTAAAAGCTCCGCAGATTTCACCAGAACACTAGAAATAATCTTTAAATAATGCGTTGGAGCAATACAAAGTAGTACTGATATATAAGGTTAATAAAAATCCTTTTCAGAAGAGATTTGCACTTGTTTGAACACTACTGTTACAGTATGAGTGGAATAAAAATAAGTATTTTTTTTAAGGGAGTTATTTTGGATAATCTGTGAGAAATGTGGACACGACCTGATTTAAATTTTTCCTTTTCAGTTGGGCCTCGAGAGTGTTGCGCCTCAATTTATTTTTAGTCTCCCGAATGTTGTTTGTCGTGGCCTAATTCAACAAATAACGTCCGGAGTGTTGCCTTTTTTTAAATTTATTTTTAATCTTTTTCTCCCATTCTTGCTCACTCTGGGGCTGTGATGGTGTGTTAAGCATCTTTTAAACATGTTTTCACTGTAGGTGGCCAGTCGAGATGTGTTTATAGACGTGTTTTGGATTTATTTTTTCCTGGTTTGAGATTATAAACATTTCTGCAGGAAGATGTGTCCAAAATGTCTGGAGTCCCCCCCCCCCTTTCTTTCTCTCTTAACGTTTAATGCAATTTTACAATCACTATACTACACCATACTTTAGTTTTATCTATTATTGTTTATGTTGTGTGCACACGATGCATATTCCTGATACATTTTTGTTTAATCTAATTTCCACAAACTAAATCCACATTACAGTACTAGTTGTATTGGATATAATAACTTGGAGGCAGCAGGGTACACACAGTACACACATACAGTAGGGAGTCAGTAGGGGACTAACGTCAAGGCTAACATTTAAAAAATATCAGCAGGTTGGAAAAAATTTGAAAAAATCCAATCAAAAAGCTAAATCAAAAGAATTTCAACTTTTTCCTCTCTGGCATTTCCTAGTGGTATTATTGTAGATGTCACAAAGACGGCTTCTTGTCTACTTCTATCGGCAAATTTAGCAAATTTTTGTTACATTTTTATTTAATTCTAAGCAAGATATATATTCAAATGTATATTATTATATTGTAATTAATTAAACGACACAACCACTAAGCTTGCAAACTATGCAAATGATTACACGACGATGTCACTAAAATGTAAATGAGGGTACGCCGGCGATGATGCCGACTTTTAGGGACTTTCGGAGCTGGTGCTGGCTACTTTCATTCATTGAAAACAAATCCAATCAAAAAGCTAAATAACATTTATTTTTTTACTTTTTCCTCTCTGGCATTTCCTAGTGGTGTTATTGTAGATGTCACAAAGACGGCTTCAAGAATACTTCCATCGGCCAATTTAGCGAATTTTTGTTACATTTTTATTTAATTCTAAGCAAGATATATATTCAAATGTATATTATTATATTGTAATTAATTCCCATTTCTGCAGCAAACAACACAACCACTAAGCTTGCAAACTATGCAAATGATTACGCGATGATGTCACTAATATGTAAATGAGCGTACGCCGGCGATGATGCCGACTTTTAGGGACTTTCGGAGCTGGTGATGGCTACTTTCATTGGAAAAGAGTAGGCAGCACTGCACAGGACACACTGCATTTGTTTTCCACGGTTTTGTGTCGCAGATCAAGCCTTCATTAAGCATTCGTACCGGCTAGCAGACAGAATTGCAAAGTGAAGCAGATGGTGTCATTATTCTACAGCCATTATATTGCAATCAACATCTACTTCAGTTAAAGCAAAAAAAAAGTCTATTTCCACTTTAACTATGATAACGTTGTCATCTTCAGAATCTGATCCACACTGATGATGCTGAATATATTTTATTTACTGAGTTTAAGTCCACTGACCTCTTGTAGCCGTTGATGATCCAGTTCAGCAGAGCGTAAACGTCCTTCAGCTCCGTCACCTGCAGCTCCAGCTTCTTCAGGTACTGCCCGACGACTCTGTGGTAACTCCTCACGTAGGTGCTGAAGACTTTAAAGCTGGGCGGGTACGACCATCGCAGCTCCTTCTTCACGTTCTCCAAATCCTCCATGATGGTTTTACCCAGCAGCCCCAGATGAACAGCCAAGCAGGAGGCGTTTTGCTCCCCCCGCTCCAGGTGAATTTTCTCCACCTTCGCCTGCACACCCTCGCCCACCGCCTCCCTCCAGGCCTCCATCCAGCTGCCCGGGAGCCCGCCGGGTGTCCCCGCTCTCTTCTCCTCCTCTTGGATGATGCGGGCCACGGTGATCAGCAGCTCCTTGTTTCTGGAGGGATGAGAGTTGGAGTCGCGCACGATGGTGTTGACCTTGTCCCTCAGGTATGCATAGAGGAGGTTGAGGTCTTTTTCCTTGTTGGCCAGCTCCACGGGCGAGTCCTCGCCGCACCGTTCCCACTCCTGCTGGAACTCCTGCCGCAGGGCGAGCAGGTTCAGGTGAGCCTCCTCCAGCGCCTCCATCTCTATGAGCTTATGGATCTGCATCACTGAGAGAAAACGGAGAAGATGGCAAAGAAAAGCGAGAGTCAAGAGAGGACACACACTGTTACTATTCCGTCGTTAATTTGTCTGTTTCTTTTTTCTTTGCAAAGTGGTGTACGTGTTGCCTTCTATTCTCTTTGTCCACATCAAAAAACTGACATGAATTTATATATTTAATACTATTTTCTATGTTCACAGAGTTAAATCTTTTAGGCAACCTCAGTCCTGATCATCACTACCAATTTATTTATTTATTTTCAGAATTTCAACCCTTTAAATTATATTTTATTTACATAATCCTACAAAAACACGAATATTATTATTTTCTTTCTTTCTTAGCAACAACGTTGATTTTGATGCATATTTATTTGTGCATGAAACCGGGAAAATAGCATGTATTAAGGAAAAAATGTCTCAATCTTGAGGCGAATAGTAAAAACGATCATTTTGAAGCCAGGGCTCTAGACTGAAAGCCTCTACTAAAAATGTACATCAGTTTATGCTGTAATGGCTGTTTCAACGGGGACATTTGTGTCCTTAAGGGTCTGAGTGTCTCTATTTCGGCTGCACAGTGTATTATAGACCTATTATAGGAGCTAAAGTACTTCCAAAATTCTAAAGAAAAAAAAAATTCCCACCCTTGCCAAAATGTATGCCATATGCATTAACACAGCCAACATAATCAAAAAATTAAAGAGGCCAAAAATGTCCCTCGTGAGGCAGGATTTGGACACTGACTGTGGCGTCTGCAGACAAAATTAACCCCTATGTGTTTACAGCAGGAATAAGATTCCTATCAGTGGCTGCTTCTGTTTCCAAAACAGAGAAAGATAAGTAGAATGTGCAGACAGTAAGTTGTTTGGGGACATTATGAGAAAAGGTTGCAATCATAACTTGCAGCTATGAATGTCTTTAAACACTTATTTCCAGAGCCAAAGTTCTCAAAATTAGAAATTGAAACCATAAAGCAGCTATAATCAATACTGTTTAAATGAAGTGTGAATACAATGTGAAAGGGCTGATAGTGATGAACCTACAGAGAAATATCAGCTAAATACGAGTACAACATCATAATAATGTCACAGGTCATGAGAGTGTACCTGACAGTAGTGTGTCGGGTATTTCTGGCAGCGTGTACGACTCCTCCAACTCCTCCCACACCACGTCCTCTTTACCCTTCTCTTTTTCCTCCTTCCTCCCCTCTGCCGAGTTTTCGGAGACGGGGACGAGCGGCACCTGTCTGCAGGTTTTGTCTTTCTTGCTGCCGAATTTCAGGCTTCGACGTAAAAAGGATTCTTTTTTCATGAGACCGTCACCCAACCCGGCCATGTTGGGATCTGATCGGATGGAAAACACAGTTTATAGCTTTATTCTTTTATAAACAGGTTTTTTTTTTTTACATGGTTGTTCCAAATTAAAGGAAATCTTAATGCTGCATCGTATAATGTTTTTTCTGCAGTGAAAACAATCAGTTAGTTTTAAACTTTTAAGCTAATATGGATCAGATGTCCTTAAAGCAAGCCTGGGTAACTTTTGATGAAGTGTCCACATACTTTTGGTATATAATCGTGAAAAGAATAGATTAATTGATTGTCATGTAGATTAAAAAAAATCTATTAAACTTTCTAAATGTTGGTAGAACTTTAATTTTAGCAGCCAGGAAAGTTTTTGAAGTTATTAAAGTTATTTAAGTTATTAAATGATTGCATTACCTGTATTTGAACAGGCTCCGTCAGCCTCTTCTTCCTCTTTTTTGTCAAAGAGGCCTCCGATGTTGCTCTGAGGAGACGTCGCCGACGGAGAGCCAACGCTCAGACCTGACAGAGAGGCAGAACGTTTCTCAGTGAACTAGAAAGAAAAAGGTTTCTTGTTTCACAATCACATCTCTTTTTGTCGCACCAGTAAAAACAAAAAAACAAAAAAAGGTTTGTGCTTGCAATTGATTTGCACATTGCGTATTCGCATTCATATGCGAGAGCATGACTCGGGAGTCTTCCGTCCTCACAGTGACCTAAAACTAAAGCAAGAGGAATGCAAAGATTGAGTCTTGATGAAAACAAGCAGGTCACTTTGGCTCGGCTCCAGAATTTAAAAGTGAAAGTCCCAGGGAGTTTTGAAAGCAGTGTGCCTTCATTTCTGCTGACAGGGACAATGATTTAAAACTTAAGACTTACTCTGAAATGAAATGAAATGACCTCACATATAAACTGAAATGGACTACTGTAACCTTGCTGAATGCTGCAGAAATGTGAAAGTGTCAGGACTTGCATATAAAAACACATTGCACAATGTTTTTCCTGTCATACTTACTTACTTACATACCTGTCTGTCAAAGCTTTGTTGTGCCGCTGCATTAACGGTACAATAAACCGTACAACACTTTATTACAGTTTTAAAAAATAGCTCATGGTTCTGTTTGCTGCTTTTCAGACACCATCTGTTATTCTTGCACATTAAGATGAGCTCTGTTTTTACAGAAAGACTGAAGTCTGGAAAACTTCTGAGATAAAACAAATTCAGCCTGATTGGTAATGATCCAATCAGCCAAGAAAATACTTGTTTTGCCTCTTCAGGCCTCTAAAAAGTATTTAAATTGAACCACAGAGGGGAGTCACTTTAAAGTCTTTGTTTGAGGTTATTGATAAAGGCTTATTACTACAAGACATTACTTAAAGAATAACAAGCCCACAAAACATTATAAGCTTGCACAGATTTGTATAGCTCTTGAAAGACAGACACACTGAATGAAAACAGAAATGGACAATAATCTAAAAAGGGTTTTTAATTCATACTAAAGTCCACACAATGGAGAGGTGACGGCATCACAACGTTTTATTGTGTGTAATTATGTTGCAACAAGTTTTGTTCTTAGAAAAAATAAATGATGCTTGTTTGTCTTATCTAGAAAAACTTGCTTTCTGGCTCCTTCATTCCACCTACACACGCAGTGTCACCCACACCTGAGTGGAACAAGTTCACACACGTTTGTATTAAAGGGAATTCTAATTTAAAGGGACAGTTCACCCCCTATCTCTTACCTGTAGTGCTATTTATCAATCTAGATTGTTTTGGTGTGAGTTGCAGGAGTGTTGGAGATAATCGGCCGTGTTTGAGTGCCATCTAGATCCACTATATTCAAGAGAAGGCAGACATCTGCACGGCCGATATCTCCAACACTCCTGCAACTCAAACCAAAACAATCTAGATTTATATATAGCACTACAGGTAAGAGGAAAAATATGTATTTTTGATTTTGGGATGAACTGTGTCTTTGAGGTGAATCAGTGGAGGCAGGTAAAGAAACGGGGGTTCCCTTCAACAAGGCACCGGACCCAAAAGTGCCCCCAGGATGATGTATAGTAGAGTCTAAACTTCACTGTGTGCTGTGCTCTGCATGTCTGACAATACAAATAATATAAAGTGGATTTTGAACAGGGTCATTCAATACAAGAAATTACACATTTCTTATCTTATATAAGCGTATATTTCCAGTGAGCACTTCTCTGCAGCTCATAAGGCTGAAACACAGACTGAAATTGTAATCACTTCCTGGTACTGTACTTTAAAAATGCTAGTGGTGAGTTTTCGGCCAGATAAGCACGCAAACACCAAATCTTTCCTCTTCTTTCTTCTTCTGACCTTGAGAGGCCATATTACTTTACCTGCCAGCAAAATTGATTTTTACGACAGCCATAATGACGGTACTCACTGGGCGACGGAGGCGGCGGTAACCTTGAATCATTGCCGGGCGTGACCTTTGATCCATTGCCACCGGGCGACAGTGGGCTCTTTTCAAACGCCTGTCGGAAGCTTTTCCTGAACGTCTGCAGCATGCCACTGTTGCTCGGCGTCTTGTCGTTGCTCGTGAGGGACACATTGTCCTCGTCAGGTTTTTCAGTATCCATCATTTGTGACATCTCATCGCGTTAAATAACATCCACCTGTGAGGAAACAGCATCAGATTAGAGGTAAAACGTCCGCCTGCACTCAGCTCTACTGAGGAGTAAGTGTGAAGCAGCACTTGAGGTGTTTTTTTTGAGTCAGGACGGACAAGTTGAGCGTTTTGTTTACTGACTACACACACGCCTGGGAGAGCAGATCATGTCAACACGGGGAGAGAATGACATGAAATATGTTGGGGATATGTTGTAACAGCAGCTACATGCTTTTCACACCCGGGCGTCAGTTCCACTGGGAGATGTCCCAAAATCTATTTTTGTCCTCCTCACTTTTATAGTTTCAGTTTTGATAAAAATGTCCCTTTCGAACACTTCTCACAAGAAAGATCAATATTTTAAGTTTGAAATCGCCTGACACTTTTCAGACTTTGGGTTAGATATCTGCTGATGTCTTTGGTTTTAGAGAAGATCAAATAAATGCAAAATGTTCTGTTAGATATGCGATCCCTATAAATCAGGGGTCCCCCTGTTCATTCGGTACCGGGCCGCACAGAAAGAATAAACCGTTTTTTTTTGTGTTAGTAATATTTATTGTAAACATCTTTATGTATTATATTATATATATTAAAATGGAATAATAATATAAATAAAGTGCATAATATAAAATGGGATAATTACATTTAAATTATATATGTAATAATTAAATTATATGTTTTGCACTTTATTGTGTGTTTTGTTATGCCTGTAGAGAAATTGCCTTGTATGAAACTGGTCCGTGGCGCAGAAACGTTGAGGACCGCTGCTATAAATCATATGTGTCGAAGATTTTTAACCAATTCTTTCCAAAGATTTTCATGTAAAAGACTAGTTTCTGTCTGTTTTCTTCCCCTCCCCCTCTCTCTTTTTTATTTACTACTATAATCATGAGCACTATTGTCATTTTTATAATTTTTTATTGTATAATCAGGCTTGTATATGTATATATGTCCCCTTTGTATGTATACGTGCACTTAACCATATGTCTAGTTCTCTGCATCTCTCTGACTGTATGTGTTTGTGTCTGTATAACTGACGATGTAGTGATGCAGATTACGTTTTTTTAAGACCACAACTCCTTGAGTGCACTCTCTACCAATAAGCTCCTAGGTCTCTGAGGCTATAAATAAAAGCAACAGAGCCTACGTTTCCCGAGAGACACAAACTCACCATGGGTCTCGATTACAGCGAAATAAGCATTTTTCAGCTACATCACGGCGTCTTCCCTTGGGTGTCACCTCACTGTGGGGCTTATCTGTGTCAGTGTCATGTGTTTATCAACCCGAAGAAGAAAAAAAAACACTGTGTGTGGTGCTGTTGGGGTCTTATTATATCAGTAAAGCTTCGTGGTAAAGCTGCTAAAGTGTACGAAGCATTTCTATTTTTCCTTTTGGCTTTTTTTCCTCTCACTCTTCATTGATTTTCAGTGTTTCTGTGTAATTTGTATGATTTTAACCTGTGCAAATACAAAGAAATATACAAATCATTGTATACTGTAGCATGAAAGGGAAAAAGGAGCTCACCAAAAGTGTTTTCACTTTCGTTATCCTCCACCACAGTACTTTACAATTACACTTATTAATTTGGATGTGTTTCAACTATTTATTATCTTGTACTCGTTTTTTTGTTTTTATTTTTCTCTTAAATGCAATTTTAATGTTTTCTTAATGTCTTAAATTTAATATATTTCTGTAAAGCACTTTTGAATTGATTTGTGTGTGTATGGTACTCTATACATTTATTTAGTTTAGTTTTTTTAATATCATTATTATTTATGAAATATCAATAAAGTAAGCCTCTTTATTTGAAATAAATCAAAAAATTAAGTTATTATAAAAAATCTTAGTCTTTACAGTTGATTTAGGGTTTTTAACAATAAAAAAACTGATTTCTTCAGTGTTTATAAGATTCAAAGACAATAGAAGACAAAGATTAACCATTATTATTATTATATAATAATATAATTCACATTAAATGTATTTGTAATTACTAAAATAATTGAGTCTTGAGCACTCAATCTTGAGCTAATATGACAGGGCTCTCACGTCATGTTTTATCTCGAACAACAGTTAAGGTTCAACCCATTAACAAGTTACTAATCTGCTGGTTAGGGTTTGAAATAACCTGCTTTAAACATACAGAGCACCTTTGTTTTACCAGCCAAAACTCATCCCTACGACTAAAGAAGCAAAAATAAGTTGGATTTCAAAGACAAATATGTGACCAATGCATACAAACTGTATATTAAGTTAAAGAGTTACACCCTGTACTGTATGTTGAGAAAGAGCAAGTTAAAATGCTTTCGCCTTACCTGCGTAGCTCAGGTAGAAATACACTGCCAGCTCACCTTCAGCTTACTTCCACTCTTACCTGCTTTCACTTTCTGTACCTTTATTGTAAATCCAGTTTGGCATAAGATTGACAAGATTAATTTGCTGTCTGTCAAAAGCAATTTGTAGGAAGCAGGGCAACGAGTTTCTGCAGGCACCTGACAAAGATTACCTTCCTGCTTCTGCCGTGTTTAGCGTTTGGAAAAGAACAGAGAGAGCATGAGTTAATGATTAAACAAATATAAAGAGAGTGTCACAGCAGTCTGGGAGTTTAAACTGATCTTTACAAAGCTGTTTTAATAACAGCACTTGTGATTATAGTAAACATTTTTGTACTTAAGAAAAAAAAAAAGGATCAGTTTACAGGTAGATTTTTTTTCTTTCCTGGAATGTGGCATTTAAGAGCCCCCGTAAACTCCTGTTTCAAAGTCGTCAGACATAAATTAATAAGAATTTAATGTAAAAGTACTCCATTGCGAGTTAAAGTTCTCCATTAAAAATTAAATTTAAAAGGTATATTAGTATAATCAGCAAAATAAGTATCAAAAGAACTCCCTCTGCAAAATATATAAATTTATTCTTAGAATAAGTAAGTACATTTACTCAAATACCATACAATTACTTGACTATTTCAATTTTATGTTACTGTATACTTTTACTAATATAATCTAATGCATTCATATTTTGCGACCACTCAAAGCGCTTTACAACACATGTGAGCATTCACCCTTTCACACACATTCATCCAGAGTCTGAGACTACAATGCAAAGTGCCACACAGTGGTAACCATTCACACACACTCACACACTGATTGAGGTTCAGTATATTGCCCAAGCGTACTTCAACATGCTGACCGCTGAGGGCGGGGATCGAACCCCCGACCCGCCGACTGATGGTACTATTTGTTTCTGTTTTTGTGTGTTGTCATGGAGGGTTGTTCTAATTTTTGATTATTATATGCGGTGCATTTAAGAGCCCCTCGTAAACTCCAGTCTAAAGGTAGTCAGTGATAAATGAATAATAGTTAAGCAGTGATGAGAGACGTTTCAGTACAACAACGTAAAAATACTCAAATGCTGGATTACTAGTATTATCAAACGTACTCCCTCTGCAGAATATATTAGTTTATAATTAGATTCTGTTGAGGATTTCTATGTTGTTACTTCTAATAATATAATTTAATGATATTATTTGTTTAATTTGTCTGTTTTAATGTTTTTTTTTGTGTGTTGTCATGGATGGTTGCTCTTGTTTTTGATTATTATATACACTGAATTTTAAGATTTTAAACTGTAACATGTCATTTAATGATTACTTGAGCAATTTCCAACAGACTGGTGTTGGAAATGAGCTTTAGCCACGTGTAAAAGTTCATGTTTCTGCACCTTTCAATGTTTCTCTGTACTTGTCCCTTACAAATAAATTGAATATTAAATACCATATTTTTCTGCAGGATGAGGGAGGGGATAGATCCCTCCAAAGTCTGAGAAGTTCAGGGGGGAAATCACTCTGCTAACAACTCATCTCAAACATGACATGGGGCCCAAGTTAGACATTGTATTTTTTGTAAGGGGCCACAAGCTAGAAGTTATTAGAACCACTGGTTTAATCTTTAACAATGTGCTGTATTTTCCACAATCTCCAGAGGGTCCTCAGTAAGTGCAATGTGGCCACTAAATTATGGTTTCTTAACGTTTTGAAGGTTGTTTTTCTTTTCCAAAAATAAAAAAGACTGAAAAAACACATTAAAATGAATCCAAAATATTGTTGGCAAAGACAAATCGGCCTCACTGTGCCTTCCACAGGTATGTTTAACAATTAAACAATAATCATTTTTATTAATAGTGTCATATTATATGCACCATAAAAGGTATGTTTATACGTGGCACTTTAGGCTGCCCAGTTTAATATGCAACTCAATTTTATACATATGTAATGGGCCGGGGGTCACTGCTCCGTCTGTCTTTTAGCTAAGAAAATTAGGATTCCTGCCTTAAAAACGGGTTTACTTGTGACACCTCATTAGTTTCAACCCCTCTCAGATTTCTTCATTAGCAGGATTTTAAAAGACCAGGTTAGAAAAATAAACCTCACCTTACCTTTCATGTAATAATATTTTTGTCTTTCGTTTTTTTTAATCACCACTTATCTGTTATATGTAGCAAAGTGCCAAAAGTTTAATGACAATAAATACAACATGATGAATGTCGTGCCGTTTACGTCCACTGGAGGGAGATATGTGATATATTTGTTTCGAGGGATGATCCAGAAATTATTCTTGTGCAGTGGTGGAGGCCCTGACCTCATTTTCATTTTTAAAATAGAAATTAAAATTACGTTTTAAGTATTTAAGTATATGTCATTTTATTCAGCTGCAGTTTAAACAAAGCAGGTCAGACATCTGCTGCAGTTCTACGACCGAGAGAAGATCAGCATTGTATATTTCCGTGCCACAGAAATGGCATCGTGACCAACTGCTCCATCTTATGGTGTGTGTGTGTGTGTGTGTGTGTGTGTGTACATACAGTGAGAGGATTATATAGACGGAAATGAAGGGGTTACTGAGCTGCTATCTACATTATAGTGTCAACAACAGCTCATCACATCCTGTTTTATCCGTCTATTCATCCATGATGCCTTTTCTTAATCTTATTCTTCCTCTAAATCCAAACCAAAGTATTATTTCTTTTAAATCACAAAAACCCTACAAAAAAGATAACACATTTAAAATTCATGTTTTTAAATATGCAATACTATTTTATACATGTGAAGTGTTCATTTATTTAGCGATTACTACAATAAGAGTCTGTCAGCCATGCTAGCAGCTCTGTACAGGCACTTTGGCACAGACAGTGGTGTTTTGAGCGAAATGCTAACTTCTATATGCTACACAATAACAATGCTAACATGCTGATGTGTAGGTATAATGTTGATCGTGCTCACACTCTTAGTTTAGCCTGTAAGTAGTAATGTCAGTCATGTTGCTTTCAATAGCCCGTCGCCCATTGACTGGTAACTATTGGTTAATTTAGACGCTTTTCTTTGAGTCTGGCAGTCGGTTGACTCAATTAGCTTTGGCGTCGCGTTTGAAATACAAAATGTCATTGCAATCTATCCAGCAGCTGTTGAAATATTTACGATTTGGTGTGTTAGGCTGGTCTCCGGGAAAAATTACGATCCAATGCAACGGCTTTGGAAATGACGTATTTTCTGCAGGATTACGTTTGTTCTTGACGTACCATAAATATGTATTTAATGGAGCGTATGGAGGAGGTCGGTGGGTAAAGAACCCAGGATACGGGTGTTTGTGTCCAGTGTGTGTACGTCCACAATTTAAATAACGTAAAAATACGAACTTATTTTAAGTCAAATCATGATCTTTTTTTCTAAAGTAGTTTTGTTGCCTTTTTGTTTTGTTTGTTTCAGTTTACAATGTTAACCACGTGTTTTAAATGGCGACGGTTTCCCTCAAAATGTATTGATAATGCAGTTTAGTTGTATTGAGTATTTAGTCGGAGACAGGGTTGTGTGTGTCAGTTACAATTCATTCATCTATTATTATCTTTAACCATCTACTTCCTGCTTTTTTGATGATGGCGTATGACCGGTTTTGCTAACAGTCCAGGGATTTCCACCGGGCTGCTTAACTCAAGCATCTCCACCACACAATGGCTTCTTTCAGATTAGTGTTGCATAATGAAAGGAAAGCTGTGGCGTGTGAATGTTGTGTGTGTGAGCCCAGATGTCCACGAGCTTAGACCAGGTTGAATGTTCAATTATTCTGCAGCGCTACGAAACCCTTGTAGTCAAACTGAGGAAATGTCATTTAGATTAGTTGATAACGTCCGATGTGTCGTTGTGTTGTGTGGAGAAAAAGAAGCAATTTAACAACATGTTATCCCTAACCTAAGTCAGATATTCA
>CALSCE010000197.1:1408857-1447450 GCA_943593645.1 Bovichtus variegatus
ATTTCACTCTGAAATGCGTCCAAATTCGGAAGCTTAAGATACTCTATGTGCCGTTTCACCGTGACTATGTTATGATTTACTGAGCTGTTATGTTGCACAATTTAGTTTGCTACACAATTTTATGCTATATCATATGCTACCCTATAATATAATAAATCCAGGCTAGGGTTACTGTTAACTAGGCTACGATTTGCTCAACTGTTTTGCGCCCGTACACAATAACATATAGGCTATCATGGGCAGTCCTGCAGTAAAGTGGATCTTGATGCTGGTATTTCTCCTTTAAATGACGAACAATGGTAACTCCATGCTGATACAGCTCCAACAGAATTGTGTTATTTGGACAAAATATTGCATTCATCCGTAGGAAATTTACATATGGAAATGAGATCCATGCATACCTGTCAGTTGTCCAATTTTCAAATGACCCAGGCAGCTCAGAGTTTCTTCCCTGTCAATCAAACGGTAACAACGGATAGGAAATCACCCGACACGGTGCTTCACATTGTTGGTCAGAACACTCATCATTTAAAACAGAAATGCATTTTGACTGTGTATAATTTGGTATATTGCACTACATTTTGCAGTATAACTGTCACTTTCCTTTCTTTTCTCCCTCATCTGTATTCCCTTCATATATTCTTATATATTCTGTTTTAAATTCACAGTGGATATTCTCTGGCTGTCTACCACATTGACACGGTACCACATATATTGTTTCGAGGGTTTATATTATTTCCCCCAGAATTCTTGACAAAAAATTACCCCACCAACCTTCCCACTAACTTGCCCCGGGTGAATTTCCATTCTGTTTGAGTCGTCAGTCTGTTTATCAGCATCTCCGCTGCAGGGCCTGTTTATCCTTTCGCTATCTGTCACAGCTACTGCTAGGTTGTTGTGCGTCTCAGCCATCTAGCCAAAATAGGTACATTTGGTGTCCATATACTTGATATCGTGTTAAAACTGAAGCTAAAGCTAACCAGGAAAAAAGTCAGCATCAGTTGATACATAGATGACGTGTAAATAATGAAACACTGGCGGCTTAGCTTACATAATTTTTCGTATTCTAAACAATTAGTTGTGTCTTTGCTGAACTTTACACTTTACTAGAGAAACGGCTTTTAAGGACGAGGACAAGCCAAACATTACCTCCCCAAGTCGAATGAAGGACAGAGCCGCTAACGTTAGCCTTTTCTCTTGTAAAAAATTAACCATCCGAACCCCCTCTTAAGCTTTTTTTTTTCATTTAGTTGTTGTCCTTTTTATTTATTTATCTTTACATGCAGTACGCTGTTACTTATCTGTGTCCTTTTTACGTTTTAGAAAATCAATGACATCCGTTGTTGCCAAATTTGTACGCGTTACGACCGATGCCGTCGGCCTTATTACTCTTCCTGTAGTTCGTGTGTGTGCTTGTGTGTGTGTGTGTCCCATTTATTATGTTAATTAGGATGTGTGGTCCCCAATCCGTGGTTGGCCGCAGCACTGCTGCTCCCCTCCCACCTGAGGAAGACCGACGTGGATTGGAGGATACCGGTTCTGGCTCTCTAATCCGAGGCGCACGGTGTGGACCAGGATCTTCAAGTACCTGGCCTGCTCGACAGTCGGGGGTTACTACTGTTGCTGCTAGATGTATATGTGTCAACCTTAGAGTGACTTTGTTCACTGTCTGTGTGCAGCACGATAGGTGCTTCGGTGTGTTTTCTGTCTTTATTCTACCTCGTGTGTTTTGTAAGTATTTAGTTTCACCTAGTTGTTCAAGAGGTGTCTTGATTGGGTTTGTTTTCGTTTGTTTGGCTGAAATGCCTGATATGCTCTTATGTTAAGAGCCTCCTTTTGTTCTTTGAGTGCGCAACTCCTTTTAGTTGTCCATTTCATCGTTACTGTCAATAAATAGCTTTGTTTAACCAACACCATCTGGTTTTATGTTACTCCCTTTTCCCTTCTTGAGCCGGGTCGTAACACAAATGGGGGCTCGTCCGGGATAATTAATAGATTCCCGGAGCCAAAGTTATTGATTGATGGAAATAGTAAAGTATAAAGGAGCAAACAATTATTGTCTTTACACTTAGTGGACATGACACTATTTGACGTCGAGTCCTTTGTGGCTCATCCTTCTGTGGAGCAAATTGATAAATGCCGTAAAGATGATTTATGTCAAATTGCCAACTACTTTTGTACCACGTATCCCAAACAGATACTTAAGAGAGGAGCTTAAAGCGCTCGTGGTGAGTGAATTAGTGGAACGGGGGATGATTGTGTTGCCAGTTCGGTCAGAGCTTGCTGTGCTGGACGGCACCCAGAGCGAAGAGATGGGTGACCAAAAGGACGAGGCTC
This sequence comes from Bovichtus variegatus, assembly GCA_943593645.1. Classification (NCBI taxonomy): domain Eukaryota; kingdom Metazoa; phylum Chordata; class Actinopteri; order Perciformes; family Bovichtidae; genus Bovichtus; species Bovichtus variegatus. The sequence continues at coordinate 1,411,195 of CALSCE010000197.1, forward strand.
GACTGAAAGTCCGCATTGCCCGTCTCCAAATGGAAGCCTAGGAAAAAGCACTGAACAGACAGCATGAGCTTGAAATTAGGAAACTGGAAATTGAAGCCTACAAAGTTGTAAGGCTGCGTCAGCTGGAGCTCGAGTCGCAGCTGTACGCCTCAAAGGTGTCTGCTGATGACGCAGGTACGTCCCCTACCTCCACCTCCTCACTACCCCGCAGTGCATTTGACGTTCGTAAACACATTGTTTTAGTGCCTACATTCCGTGAAGCGGAGGTAGATTCATATTTTGGTGCATTTGAGCGCATTGCATCAGCTTTGCAGTGGCCGCCTGAAGTCTGGCCTCTTCTGGTACAGTGCAAAATTCATGGCAAAGCCCAAGAGATATGAATCTGTTAAAGCGGCTATTCTGCACGCTTATGAATTGGTTCCTGAAGCATACAGACAAAAATTTCGGAATCACAAAAAAGCTCCAAATCAGACGTACGCTGAGTTTGCCAGGGAAAAGGGAACCTTGTTTGACAAGTGGAGTAACTCATGTAAAGTGGACGACTACAATTCTCTGCGAGAGTTGCTTTTGTTGGAGGAATTCAAGAAATGTTTGTCTGATCGCATTGTTGCGTACTTGAATGAACAGAAAGTAACTTCACTTTCCTCTGCTGCAGCGTTAGTCGATGACTATGTGCTCACTCACAAGGCTGTTTTCACGTCAGCCTCTGATGAGAAGCCTCGTTATGCTCCGGCCCTGCAGCCGAACCTGCCACAGTTACCGAGTAGTCGAAGTGAGGAAAGGGAGTGTTTTTACTGTCATAAACCTGGACATGTCATTGCTAACTGTCTGACCCTTAAACGCAAAAAGCAACAGCAATCTGCGCAGAGTGTATTACCGCCGAAGGGCATCGGAGTAATTAAAACGGAACCGTTTTACGCGGCATTGAAATAAGTTACGTTCCCAGACCGGTACACCGAGTACACATACAGTCCAAATTAATTAGTGGTTTCTTCCCTGTCGCTGTTTGTCCCGCATTACCAATTAAAGGTATTTTATTTCTGATAGGTAATGACATCCCTGGTGGCAAAGTGACTCTTCCGGTAACACGAGAGCGCCTCTGTGCCGCGCAACGAGCGGATGCGACGCTAAAGACGTGTTTTTCAAATGTGCTGAGTGCCGACAAAGCAAGTGGTGAAAATGTAGCGTATGTTCTCGACAAGGACATTCTGGTTCGTAAATGGTCTTTCATCACAGCTGCTGATACTGATTGGAGTGCAGTATATCAAGTAGTTGTGCCTGCTGTGCACCGTCAGCATGTATTATCAGGAGCACATGAAAGTCAGTGGTCCGGACGCAAGTGCAGTGGGGGCCGGTGCCGTTCTGCTGCAGGTGGATGATGATGGGGTCGACCATCCGGTGTGTTATTTCTCACGCAAGTTTAACCGGTACCAGGTCATATACTCCACAATTGAGAAAGAGACTCTTGCTTTGTTATTGGCACTCCAGCATTTTGAAGTGTACGTTGGTTCCAGTTCGTTACCAGTTTTAGTCTTCATGGCTCATAACCCGCTCTTCTTCCTAGCCCGCATGTATAACCACAACCAGCGACTCATGCGGTGGGCTCTGATTGTGGAAGATTTTAACTTAGAAATTTGCCACAAGAAGGGCTCAGAAAATGTGTTGGCTGATGCTTTGTCTAGGTTTTAAAAACTGGGGGCTCGTCCGCCCCTTCTCAAGCCGGGTCGTAACAGTATGCTATGTCCATATTGTGTGTATGCACAAATGGGTGAATAAAGGGTGGTATGTGTCAAACATTAAATACAGCCAGTGTTGCATGTCCATCTATGTTTTTCTCTGTTAAGTCAGCCATAGACGGTGTTTTTGACGAACTCACGAAACTAACGTTAGCTTAATTAGCGAGCTAGCTACAGCCGATACAATGAATGGTTGTCAGCTAGAAATTTGAAGCCTGTTTTTGTCTACTTCTGTCTTAAATTAAGGACTGATTGTTTGATAGATAACTAAGAGTTTTGATGGTAAAGTAAATCTCTCCGTTATAATGCGTAGCCTATGTGCTGTTTAAGGTTTAGCAACAGTAACTGAGTGGGACGGCGCTTGGGAGCGCTTGGGATTAGTCGATTGTTTAAGTAGTATTGCCGTATTTGACATTGTTTGATTACCATTTTAGTCGTCTGAAAGCTAATATCTCATCTCCAATCATCTTTGAAAAGCAAAATGTTGGAGTGCGAATTTTGACATTAAAAGCATTTGTGTCAAACTATAAAATATTCAAGAACAAAAAGAAAAGTCAACAGGCAGATGGCAGATGGCAGGAAAGTGGCAGCTACACATGCAAAGTGGAACCACAGGGGTTGTTTCTTTTTTTGTCTTTATCTTTCTGGATGGATTTCTGCTCCGTGACTCATTCCATTTTCAGTTTTCGCTGCTCTGCCCTGAGCAGAGAAAAGGGAAAAAAATAACAGGTGATGTAAGTTTTTGTGCTGTAAGAGACAGTTTTATGAAAATGGATTTTGAGGAGAAAGTATGAAAAGAAACGAGAGATAAAGACAGATACACAGCGAAGATGAGCTTCAGAGAAAGGGAAGCTGACAGAGAAAAAGAGAGGGGGGGGGGGGGTTAAAAGTGAAAGCATGAGATGAGAGTAAGAGAGGAAAGTTTAGAATATATGGTTTTACGGATATTCATGAAAATTGGGTTACAGGTAGAGAGAAAATATCTTTTATATGCAAATAACTTTGTAGCTAGCTAACCAAATGTTAATATAATGTCTCATATATTAACGTTAGCTATAAACTCACCTGTTTTTGTTGACTCCTGTCGATGTTTGGCTCTTCTTTCTATATTTTCATCTATGGTTCGTTTCACAGCTAAACGTCTCGTATTGATTTTGTCAGTTCATTCTGGTCAAATGTTGTGCGTATTTGTTATGGCTGGGTTAAATTTACTTTGAATTGTAAATACATAATAAAGACATAAACATTCTCTTTGTTGTCTATTTGTGAGAAACTAGCTAACACTGACAATAATACTGTAAATGATAGACTGCTGCAAAAAAGCGGTAGTTGCGACATAATCCACACAGGCCTTTGGCTACTGGGCACTTATTGACCTCCAAGGCATCCAGGAATGTAAAAGTGAAAGCAGAACTCTTCTGTTTTTCTGACCACTAGAAAGTAGTTTTTTTTTTTTTAAATGATGATCATGTTAAAAGACACTCACAGTGTGACTAGGTCATTGAAGGCTGCAAGGATACTCGAGTTTCCCACGTGCTAAATCTAAGAAACTAGAAAAATCAAACTAGTAAGTGATTGCCTTTCTGGCATTATTTTGGTGATCATTTACAATATGATGCATTCATGGGGTTGTAATTCAACTGAATTCCTCTTACATCCAAGATATTTAATGACACTGGTCACATTTTCCTTAATATCTGAACTTAACTTCCCATGGAAAATTTCGTGAAATTTCCCAGGAAGTTTCCGGCCCTTAGCAACCCTAATGTAAATTATTAAATAAGTATTTTTCTTTTCTTGCACATCCACAGACGTCCAAGATCAGTCCAAGTCCGATGTCCAGATATAGAACCAGTAAAGTCCATCTACCAGATGTAAAAAAGTGGAATCTGGACCCAGAGCGTCGGGCATTGGAGCCAATATTTGCAGTGGCCAAACCGTCTAATTACAACTTCTGGGTCCATCACGTGATGCCACTGGACCCAAAAAGACTTAAGTTTTGAAAGAGACCTCCGTAAATATTTTTTCCTTCATTCATTTAATCATTTTAGGTCCTAAAAGTCGTAAAAATGTACTAATAGCCAAATCCAAATAAAGAGTTACTTTCCTCGTCATAATGTGAGCTTGGATGCCATTTTGGCTTCACTGAGCAACTTTCATAGGAATGAACCTGAAACTGCCGTTTCACGATGATCAGCGAGGTAAAATGACTGATTCTGTCAATGGAGTCTGGTGGGCTTGAGGAGCGCATATTCTACTTTTGTACGTTAGTAAATTATAATATATGTTGAATTTATTTATTTTACATTTACTTCAACGCACGTCACAGCATCGCCTAGGAAAAAGGGTGAACGTTAGCGTGTCCACCCGGGTGTCAAGTTTCCATCGGAGCTGGAGACAATAAACATCTGTGATTTGTAATTTGTGAATGAATGATAAAAACTAGGTGTTAGTGGGTTTTTAGACATTATCTATATATTTTACTTACAGTGGCTAGGTTTGTTGCTTTAACTAAAACTGATTAGTAGAGAGTAACCCGGGAAAGACAGAGTAAAGGGAACTGGAGGGACAGTTTGCGGTGATAAACAGTTCCTGTGCTGCTCACCATGTTGTCAAAAGAGTTTTGGTGTAATATGTTGAAGGCGAACACACACACACACACACACACACACACACACACACAAAATAACCCCACAGGTTCCAGTGCTGTTGGCCTTCTTCACAGAGGACGGTCACAGATGGCTACTAATGCCCCGATCACAAAAACATCAACCTCTATCTTCATCTCACACACACACACACACACACACACTCACAAATTAACCTTAACAGGAGCTTCTTCAACTCTGGCATGTGTTGCTCCCGTGTTGCAGCATAAAGTGTTGCAGCATAAAAACAGAGTTATGTGGAAGCACGAGGCAAAGAAATATGCATTACGTAACGCATTAGGAAGTTGTCAGTCTCTCGTGTGTTTAATAATGTCTGATGTGTTTGTCAGATGTGAGGCAGAAGTTAAAGTCAAACTGTTACTTGAAATGAATTATATTGTATGTACAGTGATGGATTGTAAATAATTTACTACGTTTACTCAAGTACTTTACAGTACAATTTTGACATACTTTACTTGAGCATTTTCCATTCTTTGGCACTTTATACTTCTACTCTATTACAATTCAGAAGGAACTTTTGTGCTTTTTACTTTACTATATTTGTCTGACGCTTAGTTACTTCTTACGTATAAAAACATGCGATATACTGATATGATACGATGCAGTACTATACTACTAATCTACCCAAACAAAGAATCTAAAACTGGCTCCACATTGATAAATGTTAAATCTTACAGTACATGTATTCAATAGGGATTAAAAACAGAATATTAAAATATATAATAATGCTGCTGCACTTTTATTTGTAATGGAGTATTGTTAGATTTTGGTACTTTTTCTTAAGTAATGGATCTGAGTACTGAGTGTGGAGTTCAGTTTTCTGTTTTTCAGTTTTTTCTTGTAAAACATTTTGTAATCTATGGTGTACAAAAAAAAATTTCAATATATATTTGTGACCTATTTTTAAATATTTTAGTACTTAATAGGGACCAATCAGCTTCAGAAAGTATTGAGAGACGATCAAACTCACATGTTGGTTTTGGTGCTTTGGTGTTTTCCTGCGATTTGTTGACAAAAAGAAAAATATAGAATACCGGCAGCTTTATCCTTTTAGGAATGTGTTACATTTAAGGGACTGCCAGGCCAAAAAATCCACATTTTACAGACTAAAAATAACACCAATGAACACCTTTTTATATCAGAAATGAAACTCCTGATACCTGCCAGGTTCAGTGTAAAGGAGACGTCCAAGCTTAGATCGTCTCAGTTATTTTGGAAATCTGACGCCATGTACATGCTTAGTCTCACCCCAATTTGCACAATCTATATGTCACAGCTGTGATAATGAAAATCCAACTTTACGCTGGCTTCCCTTCCTTTCCTTAATAAGTGAAATCAACAAGGGACTTTGGTTCTTCCACCTGTTAAATCTATTCCATTGGGAAAAAAAAAACATCTGGTCTGCAAGCAATAAGTACAGTATTATAATATATATATCCTGTTTCACTTATTCAATCAAAGTGGCGTTTGACATCACAGGTTTGCTTTCAAAGATTTCCAGTTTTGAGGTTAAACCGCCTCGCTACTGCGTGGTGCAAACATCAAACACACTTTCAGTCTCAGATGTATTTTTATCCCCCCACACACACACACACACACACACACACACTCACACACACACGCTCTCCCCTTGTCTTCGGTAACTGGACCCTTTTAAAGGATTTTGTCTGACCACTTCCTTTATTCTCCCCGCTGAAGGCTAATTGAGATTGTGCAAATTAACAGAGGGAGCTGTCAGACGACGCCAGGCTGGGGGAGGACGGGGTTGGATGGCAGCAAAAATAAACACTTCCTCCTCAGCGGTTTCAAAAATAACCTGCGCCCCCGTGGCTTGATCGCCCCATTCATGTGGACCGGGTATCCCAGCTGTGAGAGGGGCTGTCAAAGTCACTCTCTCTCTCTGACACACACACACATACACATACACACGCACATACACACACACACACACTCCTCTATTGTGCAGAGAAAGCAATATCAAGCTTATTTATTGCTTCCATTTTTATGTTATTACATTTTTTACCCTGGTATTTTATTATGCTGCTGACAACCATATCTATCTACACTACATGTACATGGCTAAAGGTATGTAGACACCCGAACATTACACTCTTATGTAATAGGGCTGCAAGGTATCCTCATACAAGAGTTCACAAGATATCTTACGTAAGTTATTTTTCGTTTTTTGTGTGTTCTCTCACAAATGTCCAGCAACATGAGCGATCTTTGCGCCTGTGCAATCCCCTGCACTCCCTTTTCTCCTTCCAATGACATTCTCATACAACAAAACTGCAGTGTCAACTACATTTCAAGGGAAACTAAATGTCTGTCCAACCCTAGAGGAGGTTGGGTTGGATGGATGGGTCAAACAAACACAGGACTCTGTGTCCGTGTCCTGTATGAAACCAAAAGTCAACGTTGACTTTTTTAAAATTTACGTCCGTACTTCTATAACGTAACAAATGTAATTGTGTTATGCCAGACCATGATCTTTTACTTAACCTAACTAAGTAGTTGTGTTGCCTAAACATCACCAAGTAGTTTTGTTTTGTTTTTGTTTCAAATTACAACGTTAACCACAAGTTTGAAACTGTGACTGTAATCCAGGAGAAAATGTATGTTTCCCTCGAAACCTGGTTGAGAATGCAGCTTATTTGTATGGAAACGTCATTTTGTAGGAGACAGGGTTTCCCTGCAATGCAAAACCAGTTTAGCGCAACAAAACTATTTGGAGAGGTTTAGGAAAAAATCCGTGCCATGCCATTGTTTCAACAGCCCATTATTCCGAAATACCAATAGTAGGAAAATGCCCCATTGAACCGAAAGCCCATTTGTCCGAGTCAATATTCTGAAAACAAATGCACATTGTTCCAAAGGCCCAATCAGGGGCAGAGTAGTGCAGGTCATGCCTTAGCAATAGTAGGAAAGTTCGCCTTTCAGAGCAATTGGTCTTTGTTTTCAGGGACAATCTTCTGGACTGTCGTGCTGTGGAATAATAGGTTGTCAGAACAATGGCAAGGCCCCAAAAACATCATGGTTTGGGTTAAATTAAGTACCTTTACTAGTAACTTACATACGTTAAATGACTCTCTGGGTTCTTTAAACAGTGCTAGGTAGTTGCAGGATAAATTACATTTAAGAGATTTTGAACATTTGAAGATAAAGCAGATTGATAAATCTTGTAACAGATGCCCACTATTAGGACACTTCTCTGGTACATTTTAATTGAAATGTTAGAAGCTCTATTAGTCAAACTTCATCACACCACCTTCACAGTTTAATGCATTCAATCAAAGTGGCGTTTGACATCACAGGTCCTGTTTCAAAGCCCTGTTTTCTGTTCAAGGGTTGAACTACCTGGTCGCTCACTCTGGTGTAGACCTCTGCAAGTCACATTTTCAAGTGTTTACTGCACTCACTTAAAATATAAATAAACTAATTATCACAAACTCACACTGTGCATCAAAACACTGTTCAAACCCACAGACCTTTCTTTTTGATTCTCGCAGCCATCTCAAATTTTCAAAACGCCAGGCTTTTGGGGGAATAAAATAAAGCCCAAGAAATCTAGTATGTTTCTTTTTGTAAAATGATGCAGCCATTATCCTCTATCATCCATCTGTCTATCTCTCTGTCGGTCTTACGTGAGCACAACACACTCCTGGCTCGTGTTGCTGAGAGGAAAATGGCAGCGTGATTGCATGCAGAATACAAAATGAGCAGCCGAGTTCCTGTGAGAGATTTCGTGCCTCTTTGTTCAGTCGCAACAAACTGATTCTACAACAGAGAAAAGAAATACACAAAATGAAAGATTTAAATGGCCTCAATTTGTCTGGATGAGACTTTGTTATTTCCAAGTTTGCAGACAAAGCTTGATTTTTCTAGACACTGAAGTCAGATCCAGGTTAAGCACAAAAGTGTTTTTTTGCTGCACAGGATCTGATGCAATAATGTTAAAACCTGGCTTTGATGTTAGAGGTAAGGGCGGTTGGTGAGAGTGGCTGGGAGCTCCAGTCGGAGATAATTGGAGGAATTAGCTGCACAAGGCCTGAAATATTGAATAAAATCAAAGTGGAGAAGAGTACAGCAGGAAAATCTAATTGCAGAGTTTGCTGCAAGATAAAAGGAAAGAGTGGCTGAATTGTAGGAGTGAAATTGTGTGGTGAAAACCTGAAACCGAGTAGAGCTTCCAAGTATGACGATGTATATGAATTTGAGAAAAGCAGTGTATAGCAAAAGGTTATATGTTTAGAAAATCAACCCCAGGATGGATGTAAGTTAAAAAAGTCAAATGTAAATAAAACATCATATCTCGTGACCCAGAGCCCCATGAATGACAGCAGGGTGAAAGTCACGCTCCACCTGCTGTGCGTGCTGCTGCTTCAGGGGATGCTGCGAGCTCGATAACGCACCTGATCGGCTCTGCCAGCATATGGACGCCATCAGGGGAGGAAATGTAAACCGCCAAGGGGGTTATTACAGGTAACATATGATGTATCTATTCTTTCCTGCTCTTTGTATGTGCTCTATGTTTTGAATTGAGAAACGTCATATTATATATTCATGGCACTATTTGACTCTCGCTGTTAACTATAGCACATATTCTTTACAAAATAATTTCCCAAGCCGAGACAAATTTAATGTATGTATTTTTGATATTTCCTCAAAGACTAAATAAAAAACAAATAACTACATAAAAAGAAAAACATGTTGGCAAAGTACAAAAAGGTATGACTAATACATGGATTTAGGAAATCCTGCTAATGAGTATATCGAATCACAGAAACGGCATTGGCAGAGGTTTGCACTCTGCGAGTTCCCTTCTAATTATGATATGATTTAGATATAGCCTATTTTTCAACCTCAAATGCTTTCTCTACATTTTGAATGTGAGTGGACTAAAAACAATTAAACAGCAATGCCACAAAAAAAGAAAAATCTACCTAAATATCGAAAAAGCAAGTTTTAATCCAAATAAGATGCGACAAAAACTTATGAAAACAAAACAATGATACTGCAGAACCTCCTTCCACTTCTGCTTTTAAATTATATTTCCTTCAGTGTAGATAAACTATTTCCTAATCACTGAGAATAAACATGGTACAGTACACACAGTGAGGTAGTTGTTTCTCTGTAAAACTTAAGAGAACTAGCTGCACTCAAACACAGCGGTGCTTTGAGCTAAATGCTAACCCAAGCATGCTGAAATGCTCAGAATGACAGTGTGAACATGCTGATGTTAGTATCATGTTTACCATGTTTATCTTAGTTAAGTGTTTATAAAAGCATTTGCACTAAACAAAGTACAGGAACATGATTGTCTGAACCAAATTTCATGATAATCCATCCAATATCTGTCAAGATATTTCCCTCAAAGCCACCAAATGTTAACCACAGGGTGGCGCTAGAGTAAAGGTCAGGGTATCACCAAAGTTATTAGGATGCATCGAATGGGAATCATGAATGTGTGAAACCAATTTCATTCCAATCCATCTGATAGTTGTTGAGATATTTCAGTCTGAAGCAAAGTGGTGGACCAACCGACTTTCATAGAAAAAAGTAATCAGACTAAAATTCTTTGATAATGCATACTCTATTTTATTCTAAGGAATGAAGTTCACATGGATTTCTCTCTTAATTTGTGTAATTTAAGAGTATTTCAGTCTATGGAAATTCAGTTTGTGCTCAGCTCTTATAATTTCAAGGTAATACGCAAGATTTAAGGGTATACTTCAGCACTGAAGTTAAGCACTGCTCAGTAAGTAGAGTCCATACTGGTCTGGATTATTATCTTTCATCCATAATAGTTTTTCTCTGTTAATAAAAGCCCTAAAACCCACTAACTATCCTCCAGAAACAGGTTGCCTTGTTGCTTGGGGAACAATCAGTTGCAGGATTTGTGTCCTCTGTTGGCTTTACCAAACAGCATCTAAAGCATGACAAGTAGGAAGACAGTTATCATAAAATTCCCAGAAAAGCCTCCTTAAAAATCCTCCAATAATAATAATAAATATAAACGTTACTCATATAGCACATTTCAAAACAAAGTTACAGTGCTTTACATGTTTGCAACAGGATAATAACAGATTTTTAGGACTGCAATTAAATCAAATCAGACAATTACAACTTAAAAGTAATGTAAAACAAATAGAAGACAATAATATTGAAAAGATAAGAAATCTACCTAATAAACAGGGTCAAGTCTTTATCAAGCAAAACTTTGGCGCTCTTGTTAATTTGGAAGTATTTATAGGCAATTTGTGTTCCTTTATTACAGACAGTACAGATATTTCTGGAAATGAGGGAGAGATAATTTAACTGGCAACCATTAATTATGGTCGTCAGAGGTGTTTAGCTCGTACTAGCATACATTCATTGTTGCTAAAAAAAGAAAATATTTTAAAAAACGTTATCTTTTGAAAGAACCATCTCTGTCCTCTCTGTGTCAGTACCACCGGGGGGAACTAACAGTAACATGAGCCCTGCAGAAAAGGGGGTTATGAGAGGCTGCAGATTGAAATGCTATGACACTGGGAGTTGGATGGACTTTAAATAATGCATGCAACGTCATCAGCTCTGTGTCGGAGATGCAGAGACTCTGTTCAGCCGGAGAGGCCCCGAGGCTATACGTGACCTGCTGGATTTACAAGGCTCGACAAGCAAAATGAGGAACAGTAAAATTTCAATCAGGTGGTATTGTCGGAGGAAAAAGATCTGACTCAGGGACAGAGGACGAGCCCTCGCCAACACGTAACTTTGTACAATTAAATAGCGATTGGAGTCAATGTAGATTTTAAAAGTATAACAAATTAAAAAGGAACTTCACTGGAGAGGAGCAGAGTTTATTCTTTGGCAAACAGAACAAAAAGATAAAAATGCATTTCCCTCCCCTCATTATTTTGACAGATAACCCATTCAGTATGTTTATAACGGGGTCTCGTTTTAGAAGATCCTGCCCCCTTTCTTCATGTTTGGTCAGGTTTTTATCTTTGGGGTCGTTCAAGGTCTCCACGTATTCATAGTACTCAAGGGTCTGAATGTGTTTACTCATGACTCCATCATGTTTGGGTCCTGTTAGGTCACATTTTTGGCTGTTTACAGTATTTTCTGATTCATGAAGTGATACAAAGAGATTCCCTCCTTAAAACCTTTGACTCTAATATGTCAACATATTTCAACATGAACCTGGCTTTATCCAATGTTCAGATTTCTGTTCTGGAAATCTATACAAGTTAGCACATATTTAATAAGATGCATATTAAAACATAACATTTTACAAAACTTGTTATACAAAAAGTTATTTTCTTAATGTAGGTAATGAACTCGGGGAGTTTCATGATGATATGTTTTAGAAAAGATTTTTCCCTATTCACCTGTAGAGTCTCCCTTTAACCAGAAGCACCTTCAGTCTAAAAACTGGGGCATCCTCAGGCAGAACAGCAAGAGAACCTCCGTCTGCAGGAGTTTGTTTTCTTTTTTTCTTTTTGTGGGCTTGCTACGACTCCCAAAAGAGGAAAAATAATACAGTCAGCTCCTTGATTACACTCCCTCCTGTTGTCTGTGGTATTGTGTTTGCTGTTCAGGTGAAATTGCTGTTATTGTTGGTATTATTGCTGCTTTATTAGACCACATAATGCAGCAGACACAGACAGAAAAGAAGAAGTGAGAATGAAATGAGAGGAGAACATTTTCACTCCTCATCACAGGCATGTGTCAATATCATCCACTGAGCCAACAGGACAACATCCAAAAAAGCAGATTTTTATTTTATTTTATCATTTCTAATAGTGAGAATCAGGAGCTCTGAACAAAATGATATTCATTCAAAACCCAACAACTTTTACTTATGAAGAAATGTTTATTTTTCTACTCTTTCTCACCACTTCAAACTATACCCAGTATATGGAAGTGTGACTCCATAGTGTTACATCCCCCCGTTGGTGAATGTGTAAATGTGAAATGTGCTAATGTGTTGCTCCCAAAGCTCTGTGAACTCAGCTTTGGGTCATCCAACCTCGTACTATCGACGGCTGAATCTTGGGGTTGATACAAGACAACCTCCGGGTTCAGTTTCATAATATTACATTCAGTTTTAAGTTAAATCCAATAAATTGAATTTCAAAATGTGCAATTTGTATTCAAGAGAGAAGATGAACTGAAATGTGAAGCCAATTCAGAAGTACCTTAAACCTGCATTCTCTCTAATATCTGGTTGCAAAAAGAAGTTGATTGTATAGAAGTCTAGGAGAAAATTACCCGATTTATCACTTGATTTATTACCTCAGTAAACATTTTCTAGACATGTTTATGGTATAAATCTGTAGTTGCGAGTCTTCTTCAATAAAGCATGATGTTCATTTTGTAGATTATGGTCCCATTTAGAGAAAAATAGACGATAAAGCAGAGTTTGCTTTAGGGCGGGGCTAACCTTGTGATTGACAGGTCGCCACCATGTTGTTGTCGGGTTCAGGTGCTCTCCGTGTTTTCATTTTAACAACTTTGACCCTTTCAGTGTCACAATGTGATCAACAAATCAATTAATTAATTGTTATCTATATTACAATAACAATTATGATACCAAATACCATACGACAACTTCAGTGGTAGAAAGTTCTGCACTTTATCTTTTATTTTATGCTACTTTATACTTCTAATCCATTACCATTCAGAGACTAATATTATATGTTTTACTCCACTACATGTATTTGATCATTTAAATGACTTTGCAGATTCAGATTAATAATAACTAATTATAAATAATAATAAATTATAATAAACAAATCAATTTTGATGTGATATTATAGATACAGATAAGACTATCGATCCCAGGTGGGTACAGTACATTTACAAGTTACCCAGCAGTGTATAAACTAATTAGAATTAGCTCCACATTTACCAGCTGCAACATTAAAGTGATGAACACGTCACTAATTATAATCAGATAATATAATCTATATTATTCTGTAATGGGTCATTCTGCATTATGAGTACTTTTACTTTTGGTACTTAAAGTAAGTTTTGATGCCAAAACTTTTGTACTTTTACAACATTTTGAATACATTATGGTTACTTTTACTTCCGTAAACATCGATAATGACATATTTGGTGTCTGATAGATACAAACTGTATCAGCTCTTCAGATATTCGTGCTCTTTCAGTCTTGTTTACCTCCCGAATCTTTTATAAAACCATCTACAGAAGGCGCAGGCACACTCGCTCACAGCAACCTTTTTCCTCTCTTCCTCCTCCCAACCGGCTCCCAGCTCCACCTGCAGAGTCGGCATCTAAAATTGATTACGGTGACATTTACTATTCATAGAAAAGGTTACTAGAGTAACCCTGTGCTGTGCCGCATGTTTGAGTGGAACATTATTCCCAAACAAATGAAGAGGCGCTCTTCACTGAACGAGGGCTGAATGACAAACTGGTTGTGTAATTATGAATAATATGCAGATTGACTGCTGGGTATCTGGTGGATCATGATTTTATTTCCCATTCTGGAAAGAAAAGATAAAGGGGAAAAGTATCTCTGCAAGATCAATATTGTAGTATTTTCTTTTTATATTTTCCTTTAGTGGAAGGTGATCAACACCTTTTCATAAGTTACTTTACATCAATAACATAATCAACCAGCAGTTTATAAACTAATTAAAATCAGAATGATGAACACATGAATGCATCACTTACTACAATCCAGTAATTTAATAGCCTATGTATTATTCTGAAATAGCTCATTCTGCATAATCACTACTTTTACTTTTGGTACTTTAAGTATATTTTAATGCTAATACTTTTGTACTTTTACTTAAGGGCCAGCTAATCCGGTGGTCTATCTTGCTAGACGTTGTGATTAAAACAACCTCAATGCAATAAAGCTTATTTATTTATCAAAACAAGATTTTATTTTCTAGTATTTTAATCTCAAAACGCTCTTAAAGGCCTAATTTGCAATGATAAAATTTTCAGTCTAAATTTTTTACTACTCCAGAGTTTGCAGGTCTGTTTACTTGTAACAGAGTATTTCTACATTATTGATACTTTACCTTAATTAATGGTTTGGAAATTAATTATGAAGTCCAACTGAAATCATAAAAGTGGTTAATTTTGCAGTCAAAAGTGATGCCAGTGATTTTCAAAGTGAGACATTTCCATGAAATCAAACTCAATATTTGATACTTTTTATTGTCAGCATTAGCCATATTTACATTCAGTAATTACCTCTTCTTATAGTAATTTTATAGATGTTTGTTTGACTCTGGCACATTGTAAAACTAACATGTTAAAAGTTTAATGAAGGTATTTAATTGATAAGAAATCTGTCTTCTTCAGCGAAGGAAAAAACGACATGGTGCAAAGATGACACTAAAAGATATAAAATATTAAGTTCTCCTATCTGGGTGCTGATTTTCTTTTTTGCACAGATCTTAGAAAGATCTTTAACTTTCAATTTAAGTTTAGTTCAAGTTTAACAATATGTAAATATTAACTCTTACTGCACAAACCTTTTATCCACTTGAAGAAAAAAAATTCACCTTTAAAAAAACAAAAAAAGAAATTTCATCCTGGGTATTGACATAAAAATAACATAATTACAAATACTATCTCTGATTAGAAGACACCAGATCAACATAAAGAAAGATCCTTTTTCATGATTTTGAGTTAAAAACACTTACAAGTGGCTCTAATTGTGCTTCCACACAGAGCTGCATGTTAGCTGTTTGAACACACTTCAGGTTTTTCCACTTGAAGTCACCCAGACAATTACAACAACAGCAGCCACAAGTTGGCGGATGAATGTTTCCGTTGGCTTCCTGCTAATAGTTTCCAGTCGCAGTGGCGTGCTCGGTCGGCCATGATGAGTCCAACATGGAGGTGTTTTTCACACCGTGTGGGCGTCCATCTCGAAGGCTGAGAGGCCTCAGAGGAGACGAAGACGAAGGCTCTTCATACTGCATCTCGCCGCTCTTTAATTTAACTAGTGCACGTTTCATTAGATCCATGCTGTGTTTACCTTTCGAGAAATCTCCTCTCTATTTATGTTGTTCGGCACATTATCCGCATCAGTTCTATATAATGAGACCATTGACTTGTTTTGTTTTTTTTTAACATTTTCCTTGATTCAAAGCAACACTTGAAGTCTCACAGCTTGAGTTAAGTAGAGTTTTTACTGACTTATAGATGTAAAAAGCTAGTCTTTTATAAATTAACTATAGAAAAACCTGAAAAAAATCACATAAAACTCCAAGGCACTTTCTTTTTAAACAATTGAAATGCCTTTTTGTTAATGACAGAGTCAGTGTTGTGGTCATAGTCAGTGACTATGATATAAAAAAATGCATTTTAATTGTTTAAAAAGAAAGTGCCTTGGAGTTTTTTTGTGTTTTTTTGAGAGCACCTTAAACAAAACTCGTTTTGAGTCCAGGAAGTGCTCCTACCCAAAGAACATTTCATATAAAGACCTGATATTTTCCAACATTAGACATGCATTATTCAACCATAGAAGAATAATGATACTCAGTTCTAACCTCAAGACTTTAAGATGCTCGATTACACTTTGACATTTTGGGAAATGTGTTGCTATTGCCAAATGTTAAATATGGTGCTACAACTGGCAGCCAGTTAGCTTAGCTTAGCACAAAGATTGGAGACAGAGGAAAACACATTAATTAGAATTGCAACTAGTCAAAATTACACTATGGACATGTCAACTTGAACATTTAACATGTAATTAAAGTCAATGGTAAAAGTTAACTAGCTACAGATTAAATAAACATCATATGACGTGTTAATTAGTAAACTTTAGAGGTACTGGTTGGTGAACTTTGTTACCATTTGATGGAGCCAGGCTAGCTGTTTCCAGTCTTTATGCTAAGCTAATCAAATTGGCAGCTAGCTGTAGAGACACGAGAAAGCAAATCAGCGATTTCCCAAAAATGTTGAACTATTGCTATAAATATCACCTTAAAGAGCTCTTTAATTCATGTTTAAATAGAGTATAAAATATCAAATGGTTAAAATCTGATTTTGTCAGTGAAAATGGATCTAAATGTTGCATAAAATGATGTTAAAGATGATTGACTTCATATTCAGCTCTGCTCAGCTGTGGTGAATGGTTTTGTGTTTACTTACTTTGCTAGTTGTGCATCTTCTACATCCGACTACATAAAAAAGCCCTAAATTACGGATGAATATTGCTGCCAATTGGCCCAATATTACAATGTAAAAAGTTCCTAATTTTAAAGACTTATAACAAGATATTTTTCATGCTTTTATTTTCCAAATTATTTTATTGTTTTTGTTTTATAAAACATATGACTTTATTTTCTTATGACACGAAACTTTCTAGCCTTTAAAAAAACAATTGTTATAACAACAGATTTATCTTAAACAAAACAAAAATGTATATACCTAATAAGTTGTTATAACAAGAAAAAGATCTCATATATAATATATATATATATATATATAGATCTCAATAATAAAACCTTTTCATGTTACAATTAACATATTTGTTATTGTATTTTTTGTATCTTTTTCATATTTCTATTGTTATTTTCTATTCTATATTTATGATCTTTACTTTTTCAGACCCTGCATTTTTATTTCCTCTTAATAGGCTGTATGCACCAAAACACCAAGTCAAGTTCCTTTTAAGTGAAAACCTACTTTGCAATAAACCTAATTCTGCTTC
Organism: Bovichtus variegatus; assembly: GCA_943593645.1. Lineage (NCBI taxonomy): Eukaryota > Metazoa > Chordata > Actinopteri > Perciformes > Bovichtidae > Bovichtus > Bovichtus variegatus. The sequence continues at coordinate 1,428,291 of CALSCE010000197.1, forward strand.
TAAAACATTTATCTCTCTTTATTTAAAGAAACAATAGATGAAAAGATGCAGTCACAGAAGGGAGGATTGTGGATTCAACGAAATGTATACAAATATTTTTTGCATCTTGTTTTGTCTGGGATACGTCTGACATTACAGCCAAAGCAAGAACTTTGTCATCCAGACGTGGGGAGGTGATGGAGGACGGCGCCGGTCTGCAGGCGGAGGGCGGCTGTGCGTTACCTCGGCCACATTTCAAAGACCCGTTTGAAGCCAGCAGGAGTGGGAGATGAAAGTCCTGGCACAGCACACTTTGACATCATCAAAACACAACTCCCTCACAACACTCAGCGGCTCTAATGGCTGTGTTAAAAGGTACTTTTAAATACACAGATTTACAAGTGGCCGCTGGCATGGACCGCATGGGCTTTGTTCTGAATCAAACATGAATGAATTCTACATAATGAAACAGGAGAGCAGCCAGAGGAGATACATCCGAGCAAAATAAAGGTTAGTTATTTGAGAGCGAGTTAATTCACGTCCAGGGAAAATGTGGAGTTTGTTTTGGAGATTGGAAGCCGTAAAAATAAAAAACACAAATGTAGTAAGGTGATGTTTAATTTCTGTCAAATATATGAGGAGATATATGAGAAGGAAAGGAAAGAAGGGAGGAAAGGTGAGAATAACTTAAAAATAAGAGTAAATAAAGGAGAATATGGGAATAAAGTAGAAACAATAAAGGTAGTGGAGGGGAAGCAAGAAGGAAGGAAAAAGGTAAATTGGAAGAGAAAAGAAGAAGAGGAAGGAAGAAAACAGGAAGTAAAAAATAAATAAAGGAGGACAGTGGAAAGGAAAGACACAAGGGAAGAATGAGGGAGAGAAGGGAGGAAATAACTGTAAGTGAAAAAAAGATGGTAGAAGCATTAAAGTGGTGCACAGAAGAAAGAAAACTGAAAAAGGAAAGAAGAGTAGACAGAACAAAGTAGAAAGCAAGAAAGAGGGAATGAGGGAATACTAAAAGGAAGTACAGAAGAGAGAAAATTACTTACTGTAGGAAGAAGAAGGAACAAGAAAGGAAGTAGTTGGTGAATAAGAGGAAAGGAAGGAAATAAGAAATAAAGGAAAAACTAAACGGAAGCAAGGAAGGAGAGGAAGAGGAAGTGTAGAAGAAGAAAAGACGAGAAAAAATGGATCAAATAAAGAAGGAAAAAAAAAAAAAAAAAGTATAAAAGGTGTAAAAGTAAAATAATTAAAATAATTGAAGAGGAAGTAATAATAATCAAAAAGGAAAAACTGAAAGAAAGTCGTATTAGTTATATTTTAATAGTCTTAGCTTTAGTCTTAGTTAATAATTACTGCAGCAATAAGCTAAATGTAAAGAAAAACATCACGTCATAGAATATTGTTGAGTACAACCCCCCCCCCCCAACAAAAAAAAGTACCAGTGCCTTTAAAATTTGTATTCAAGTAAAAATAAGTAAATGTTTGTTTATTTTTCAGCTGTAATGGAAAGAGGACATGTTGACAGGTTTAACTTTCACCATGTTCGCCATCGTGGTTTAGCGTGTTAGCATGCTAACAGCTGAGGCTGATAGCATAAAGTATTCAATAAAATCTAACTATAGATTTTGATTTGCTGTTTGGGCACGCGTGATCGGATGGAGTCCATTAGGAGAAATCCTCAGAGAAACATGAACATCTGTACCAACATGTGTGGAACATTCAGTGGGATTCATCCTCTGAGGATCAAGAAATACATCCAACAGTTGTGGAGATACTTCACTCAGAAGATCTGCTGGTATTCAAAGTGCAGCATCTGTGAGTCGTGTGTGTGTGAGACGATGTTTTACTGAATGCAGCGCTGCAGCAACACATGTGAAAAGCCTCCACCTTTATTTATAATGTGCAAAGTATGAGCAAGACGTCCTTTAGGGGAGAGACAAGTGCAAGTCTTTTTCTTCCTCTGAAAAACAGCCTGTGACATTTGAGAGATAATTGACACTCCACCCCTCCCACCCTCCCTCCGCAGCCTTGCTCCCCGCAGTCCTTCATTTTTCCCAGGAGTGACCTCGCCTGCTCCGACGAAGTGCTCTTCACAAGGTTGTCGTCGGAAAAGGTCAGATCCAGAGAGCGAACGAGGCATGAAAGAAATAAGATGGGAGATCCCCGGCATCCATCTCGCTGTCGGGATCAAGACACCGAGCTGCCCTTTAACAGTGTATCAGCCTCAACAAGCTAACAAAGTGTACGTGGGAGCGCGGCGCATGTTGGTATGAGTGTGTTTATACCAGACAGAAGGAAGAAACACTGAGACAGGAAGTCGTTAAACTACAAACACTCTTTTATTTATCATATTTACTTGCACCTTCTTGGTTTATTTTAACAAGTTAAATTTGTTACGAGTAAATAAGTACGTTTATTTAAGTACAACATTGAGATACTTGTACTTTACTCGAGTATTTACATTTTTCTGCTACTTTATACTCTTTACTCCACTACATTTCAGAGGAAAATATTGTACTTTTTACTCCTCTACATTACATTTAATAACTTTAATTACTTTATTCAGATTCAAATGAATAATATAAAATATAACTAACAAATCATTTAAATATATTAATGCATCAATAATAATAATTCAATAATAAAACATTGAGTACTTTTGCTTTTGGCACTTTAAGTAAATTTTGATGCCAGTACTTTTACTTAAGATTTTGAATGCAGGACTTTTACTTGTAAATGAGTATTTCTACACTCTACACTACTTTAACTTAAATGGAAGATCTGAATCACTGGCTAAATGCATGGTCAAAACTTCTAATCCTCTCAGTGTTTAAATTTTAAGTAATTGCATTTTCAAAAGACAAATTTAAGCATGTTGCCCTTGAATTGAATAAAATCAACCTGTGTGGCAACAATTAAACAAAACATCTTTATTACGACTGAATTTATTTATATCTTAAACTTGTGCAATTAAATTTTTACTCATTAAAAGTGACTTTTAATGTACATTCAAACTATTTTTCTTAGTTACACTATTTCTGCATTTAACACACTTAATCATAAATCCCATTCTTCAGCATTACTATTATTTACATTGCTGTTATATATTGTAGTTTGCATATTTTTTACAAATTTATATAGTGTTGTATAATGCACATATTGATACATATCCCGGGATCAATAAAGTATTTCTGATATTTTAATTAGTGTATAAAATCTTCACCTTCTTAAATTAATGGCCTAAGTCATATTTTAAAGAATATAAACCAAATATATAATATAATATATATTTTATAATATTTGGTTCAGTTTTTTCTGTTTTTTGAAAAACTTTAAAATATGACTTAGGCCATTAGTTTAAGAAGGTGACAAAATAATGGAAAAATCTGTATCACAATTTATTAAAAAAACAACAACAAAGTGACGTCTTTAAATTGCTTGTTTTGTCTAAACAAATACTCCAAAATCCCAAAAATATTTAGTCAACAATTATCTAAAACAGCAATAATACCTAAGTGGTGGGAGCATGTATGTATTTTTTGTGATGACATTAAAATCGAAAGATGAATAACATCGGTTGCTATGTGTCCATGTTTGATTTGTGAATTTATTTAGATTGAGGCGCTCCAACAAAGCGAGTACACATAAATGCGAAACTAAAATAAGAACAGAGTTTGGGTTCACGGATCAGCCTCCAGGAGAAGAAACACACCTGAGCTTCCTTCACTGTAGAGGAAGATAAATACTGCAGGGCTGTGTGATTATTAAAGTCCATATATCTTTCTGCTACTTGTTTATCAGTCTTGTAAGTCAGTGATTGTTGGTTTATTTGGTGGATGTTTAAGTTACAGTGCATTAAGGCAGCAGTGAAATGTAAGTACATTTACTCAAGTACTGTACATTCCACTGCATTTAAGATATTCTGATTATAATATTGTATTTTTTTACTTCACTACAATTATTTCACATTGTTTGAAATACACAGATTTTCAAAAAATGTTTTGATTTTACTGCATCTTTGTTTTTCCTCCCCCTAGCGATTAAAAGTCAGTTTATTTAAAGTTATAATGTCGAAGATAAATGGTAATTGCAGGTGTGTTTTTGACACTGAATCAGTCTGTTAGAGGATCTCACTTCCTGTGAGATTTCCTGTGAATGTCGCCACAGACACCCAGATCGTGATACCGCGTATGCAATGGCTTTCATCAGCATCGCATACTTTTTATTTTAATTTTCAGTACATACTGCAGCTTCCCTTACAAAATATGTACCGTTGCATGCAGTATAAACACGAGTGGGACACACTACCTCGTCCTAACATGGCGCCTTGAACTTTTAACCTGCTGCTCATATCTGCTGCGCAAAGGATTGTGGGTCAGAATACTAATAGTAATAAGATTTTTGGCATACTGCATTTAACATACTATGTATTGGGACTAAAAACATCTCTGCCGTGCTAAATACTATGGTAGTCTGGGTATTTTTAAGCAGGTACAGGAGGTATCACCTTTGTGTTGCCTCATTCAGTAATAGATAGTGACATTTATTTAAAAGAAAATCTTTAGAGATTATTAGTTTAAGGTTTTGTTAAAATATAGATTGTTAGATAGATTATAGATTGAACATTGTTGGATCCAGATGTGCCTCAACATCAGTAAAAAAAAAAAAAAAAAGAAAAAGCAGCAGCTGCTCTCACTGGAGTACGTTGGCCCCAAGAGCTCAATGCACTGCAAAACACAGAAAACAACTTCAACAATCTGACGTGTGCATCATTTACAAGAAAAGTGAGAAAAAACAAAACAAATACGTGGACACGCTTGTTGTCCCACTAACATTTTTTCCCAAAACCACTTACGGATATCCGACTTCAGCAACTTCATGAGTCACAAACATGGCAACGTCACTCGTGTCCCGGCCGTGTGCGACACTTTTTAGTGTCCTCTGGAAACAGTTCCCATTGTCGTGAGGGGCTACTACTTCAAATGTGTTTTCTTAAATTGGTCTCACTGCTTTTATTAAATCCCACAGACTTCAATCAGAGTAAACCTTCCCTTTGACCGTCACAAACCACAGGGACAATAAATTAAAGAAAGTTTTAAGAAATTTTGAAAAGGTTTATTACTTGTGCAATAATTTTGGCTTCCAGTATTTGAAAAAATATCATGTCTGTGACAAGCGACGCACGTCTAAAATATACTGGTAATTTTTTTTACTTCTGTAACAAAATGGACTGCCTTTAAATTCCTGTGAACATATTGCTCCAATAAGTAAAACAGATCACGATTACGTTCCCTTTAACACCTACTGAAGACAACACATTATAATATATTAAAGAATGTGTCGCAAATAACATCGAATAAAGTGATGAAGGCTTTCTTAATCAAATACTGTTCTTTAAAACATCGTAGGTATTGTTACAAAGTGAGACCAAGCATCACCAAAACTACAGCAGTCAGCACTTAACACACAGTGATGTCATTTACATCTAGAGTTAATGTAAAAACTGCACAAAAAACAGTAGCTACCATGAGTAGTAGTAGTAATATGGCACACATGAGCTAAATACTTAAGACAGCATTTAGAAACATTTGTCCAGATCAGATGATATCCTGGGCATCTGGAGGCCGAGGGCTTGGAGCCAGAGAGAGATCATTTAATTTATCAAAAGAAAAATATCGAGCCGGAAATGTGACAACAGTCATATTAGACGGGGGGAACCCTCAGATTCCTAAACTGGAGATTAAGTGTTTAAATTCTGACATTTAAAACATTTCTGCTGCCAAAAATGGAAGTTTATTTTCATTCACTTCTCGTGAAAAGAAAAAATAGCCAAAAGGCAAACTGGAAAACACCTTTCTGGAAATTTATTTAAGAAGGTGGCGACACAAATCTAGCTCCAAGCCCGTGAGCTGGGGTTTGGGAATCTGTTTTTCTATCGTCTCTAATCCGTCTCCGTGATCTTTCTATCACTGCAACGTGCTCTTCTACTGGACGTTTTCATCCCAATACTGTTGTATTCTGCACACACTCACAGTGGATAACGCAGGAGGAGAGTTTGTTCAGTTGGAGTCCTGCATCTCTGCAGCCGAAGCCTCTTCGTCCACACTGACGTTCGACTGATCCTCACCTGGAAAGCAAAAAACATGCAGACGCTGGATCACTCCCCAATCTTTGATTTCTTTCATTGTTTTTTTTTGTGCATATACAACAAAAGTGACAAAGTGAGATATAAAGGTGAATCTAACTAATGCAGCTAATACAGGTTTTTATTGTCTGTACTAAATGCTAACAGACAACAAAGACAAAGCTAACATGCTGATTGCAGGTATAAACAAAGATGCTTTATAAATAAAGATAACGCACTACAAGCGGCGCCACTGGTATGAAATGGTACACACTTCCTGTCTCATACATGGGCGTGGTCTAATGTACTAATATCTATTATATAATTAGATATTTAGCTAACAAACATATTAAACATTATGAAATGTAGTTAACTAGGGCGTTCACAAACGTTGGTTGATGTTAGCTAAAAGTTTCATGTGTAATTATAGAACTCTGCACAGATGTTTACATCCAAACTGCACCTTAGTATGTCCCCTTTGTATGTATTTATTCTCAACCGTAATACGATATAAGGCCAGTACAACTCAGCAAATGTGCCATCGGCTGAACTAAAATATATCAACTATCCTACTGTTACAATACATATTTTTTATTTGTAATATATACTTGTATTCTTCTTTATTAATAATTACTGTTGGATATGCGTGTGTGTACTGTCAGGATTGGTATTTAATTTTCTTTGTACTTTGTGCAGTGACAATAAAGGAATTCGATTCTATTCTAAAATCAATAGGAGAGAAAATTAGAGATTAGATTAAACTGAATAGAAAAATAACTAAATAAAAATCAATCTGGATGGAATTTCCACTTTTAAATGAATCACAAATGTCTGAACTCAGTTGAACTAATATTCTCTAACCGCTTTTATGGCCACAAAACCCAAATCTTTATATAAAATGTGGTGAAAACGCTGCTGTTCAGCTGCATTTCCCAGCATCAAGTGGCACTCAGAGGCAGCATTAAACTGATGAAGTCAAAGGAAAGAGGCGACCAGCGGCAGTCATTTTTCAACCCAGTGATGCATATCATCAGATTTCTATGCCACAGTATTTCTCTTCAGTACAGGAAGTCAGTGCAGGAAATAACCTTTTATGGGCGTAGAGAGACGGATGCTAATTTGTGATGTCCAGCAGCTCCTCGTGTTTGTATGACTGCATGAACACAGGTGGAAAGTTACTAAATATGTTTACTCAAGTGCTGTACTTAAGTATAATTTTGAGGTACTCGAGTATTTCCATTTTATGCAACTTTTTACTTTTAGGCCTTACTTATACACTACATTTCTTTGACGGCTATAGACACTAGTTACTTTACAGATTATTATTTTATATTAAAAAACACATGATAAGCTTATAAAATAAAATGCATTATTAGACATTAAGCCATTGACTGCAAACCTTTGTGGCTTATGATCTCTTAAGGAATCAGTCTTTGGGCTCCTTGTCACACTTTAGATGTCTATAAGCTGTTATACTATTTATAACATTTAGCACCCCTGTGCAAACGTGAGACTGTCTATGTGGAAGTGTTTGCAATTTCAAAGTTTCGGGGCAAAATGCATGTGTTTGGGAAGCAGTGAGCTGTGTGAGAGCTTGTAAACACATGTTTTGATGTAGTTTGTTAAACGCGGCCCCCTATTTCCCTCAATTCATCAAGACTTTTCTCAGTTTTTTGATTCTTGGTTCACCATGGAGGCATCTTCAAGATCTTAAGGTAACACAGGGCGAGTAATTGTGTTCCTTTAAATCTAAATGATCCATATAGCAAAAAGAAAAACCGTGTCAATCTTTCGAGACAGATGGACTCTCAGTGACCTCACGCTCTTCCTCACCCGCAGTTTGTTCATCTGCACTCGGCTTCTCAGTTTTGGCGTCCGGAGAGCTCGGCTCGTCCGGCGGCCAGCGCAGCTCGCCGCTCTCCACGTCGGCTCCGTCTGTTGGCTCGACCACGATGGAGGGAAGCCTCTTGGACAGCTTTGGATACCTTTCATGGGTATCTGGGAAGATCTGATTAAAGCTTATGTAAGGTTTGACTTATCATATTTGAAGAATTACTCACAGCACGTGGAGGAACAACAACGCGGTAATAATTGGATTAGGAAAACTGTGTGCATCAGTGAAGGATGAGCAGCTGGACTTGAAATGTGCATATTCTTCTGATGCTACCTTTTCCTTTTATAATTATTGTTTGTAAAAACAAGGATGTACGAAACTGTCACAAGCTTTGTATAAAGAATCTAAAAGCATCTTTAGAAATGGCTCTGACAGCAGGGACTCCAATTTAGAGCTGCAACGATTAGTCGATCGCTTCTCAGTTTTCTCTGTAAGTTGTTATGCAAAAAAAAAGAAAATGCTGTTTTCAGTCTCAAAATATGGAGATTTCCTGCTTTTCTCTGTTTTATATCATGTTAAACTGAATATATTTGGGATTGACCAATAAGACATTTAAAGACATCACCTTGGACTTTGACCAAGCGATTCATTTAGAAAATAATTGCCAGATCAATCGATAATGAAAATAATCATTAGTTGTTTAATGTGGAAATTGAGGCAGAACCTTTTATCATCACATATTTCCAAAATATGGAAATTGTGTTTATTCTTAATTCTAAGAGTATGAGCTAAAGTTATGAATTTTGACCAATATGTTATTCTGACCATCTTTTTACATACCGACCTCGTATTTTCAGAATAAAACATGTCCAGAGGTCTACTGGAAAAAGATTTAGTGGAAAACTGTTATTATTTAGCCATCTGAGTTTTTTTAACCGCTGTTTTAATGGTAAAAAAAAAGTCTTGACAATAGTTATGTCACCTAAAACTAAAAAAACAAAAAAAGTTTGAAGTGCATACATTACTTTTTCAGTCCACTTTGTGTGTTTCCGTGCAATATTCATCTACTTGCATGTAATCTTTTTATTATTTTTCTTTAATAGATTGTTGTTGTTTTTTGCTTCTTACATTTTGTTATTATATTTTCTTTTATTTTTACGTATTATTGTTTTTCTTTCATGAAGCCTCCCAGTGAAAGTATTTCACACGATTGTACAACCAGAGTGACAATAAACGTCGTGAAACTTGAGTTTTCTCGAGCGGTTTTCAGCAAAGAAAGTCTCTTTCATTAGATATCAGTGTGAAAATTGGGAGAATTTATCAGACCAAACATCTCACTGGCACCATGAAATACAAAATGAGTGATCACTCTTTCCACTAAATGATGAAACCAAATAAAAGGTACAGTAATAGAAGATAAATCACTCAGCTGGATAAGACACACACCAGTTACTCACACAGCAGGACTGAGTCTAACTCATGACCTTCATCCCGTCAACCCACATTTTACTCTGGCTCATCACTTCTGTGACTCACCACTGTGTGCTTTCTACTCCAATAAAACAGGACTGGCTTGAAGTCATCTAAACACACACACACACACCTGGAAGGATACTGCGCCTTGATCGGCTCCTGCTCCACCCCCGCTGAAGTCCTCCGTGCCGGGCTCCAGTGAGTTCATGACCTCAGTCATCCTGGAGGGAAACACGTGGAGATGATCACCAATCAATAAACTGCAGGGAATCATTCTTCAATACTTTCTAATTACTGACCAATATCAGGAAGAAACTACCTGCAAAACTAAATTAACCCTTATTCTTGTTCACTACTACATTTATACAATATTTCCTAATTTAAACATAATAATTAGGGCTGTACAAAACAGTTTAAAACTTTAAAGTTTAAAGATTCATTCATAATGTTAAAATCAAAGTTGCAGATAAAGATTGGGCAACACCAATATTATTAGTATTATACTATTTGTAGAATTATATTCCAGTGGTGCTGCGTAGGACAGTTTTTGACTCGTTTGATCCAAACATTTCCAACAACTCCAGAGTGTTTAAAGTCTAAAAGTCAAAATGAAATGGGAAAAAAAAGATGTTATCATTTCCATAATTTAAAACATCTTTTTATCCAACAAAATATTCTGCTTCAATTCATATTTGTTGGCGTTGAGCCTTTCAAAAACAACTTTTTCCCTGCGGTCAAAAGCACTGTGGACAAAAGTCTTTTACATCCAGTGTTGCTCAATTCAGGCCTTTAACATCCTGTTTACATGACCCGTATCAAATGTGGATACTCTCATACGCTGAACAACAATGGTGTGCACGTGAACGTAGCATATGTTTCTTAAAAGAAACAACCAAGTCTTCTGCTCACTTGACTTTTCCATGCGACAAGTTGTCAGAAACACCACTTTCCATACAATCAGACCGACAGTTGATGTTGCCATGGGGACAATGTATGCCTCTGATTGTCTGAGTAGTGCACTTTGCCTGAGCGCACAAGCAAGGCCCACGGCTGATTTGGGGGTATTCATGTGTGCCGTTACGCAGCAATTACGGCCGTCAGGACGTGTTGTGAGACTTCTCTGTGAAACCTGGAGTTGCTTCTCGGCCTTCATCAAGAGACAATACAGCCTTTTATTCCTCATCAGAGGCTCGTATTGTTCCTCTGGAGGGAATCTGTGCGGTCAGTCTGGCCACTCTCATGAAGGTAGCAACTGGAGAAGAGGCCTGCACATGATGCCAGTCTGATCCCCGAGGCGTGCGTTCACTGACGCGTAACAGACAAGAGAATTTAAATGTTGATGCCAGGCGAGACGCTTCTGTCAAGGTTTTTTCCTCTCTCTCTCTCTCTCTCTCTCTCCAGCTGAATAATTACAATGTCTTATTCGAGACATTAGGTCTGAACAGGGTTATCCATGTGTTAATGTCTGTTTACTCTGCAGGAAGCTGCTTCACTTCTGCCTCAATAGAGAAATTACATAATAAGAATATTTACATTTTCAGCTGGTTTCAGCTGGTGGTTCGAATTATGGCATCTTGCGTGTTTAAGTATGTAATATATCCATTACAGGTCTTGAGCTGTGTGTTTTGTGTCAATGTAAATGCCACTTAAGTGAAGACTTCTTTCTCTTTGAGGTATTAGATGTTGCTCAAATGAGGCAGTGAATCAATATTTTTTCAACATGACAACTGAAATTGATCCTAAACTCATAAAATTTTAAAAAAAAACACAGATTTCTGAGCTGGGAACTACAAATATTAAAGCTCTGGAGTCTTCATGTCAACAAATTTAATTTGTTGCGTTTTTTTTCACGAAAAACTCAGTGTGGTTTTATTCGCAAAGCCTATAAAGAACAAATATATACATTTAATATTATTTACGTGCAAGTTTACAACAGTTCTTCTCTTAACCTCAGAGATTATCCACTTTACTCTTGGAGTCTTTTCTCAGAATATCCTCAGTAAAAAGAATGTAAACCTACAATGGCCCTAAGACGCTGTTCTACATTTATCTTGCTCGCTGTCTTCTTCTTCATTGCCTTTGTTGGTGAATTGCTGCAACTCTTCGTAAATTAAACAACGGCACCTCTAGTGGTGAAAACCTCCACAGGGTACCTTTAAGCATCCATTGGAACTTCAACTAAACAATTGTTTTCATTAGTGTTGGAAGAAGTATTAAGAAGTAAATATGTTTTACCTGATTAAAAAATACACGTGTAAAAATACTTCACACAAGTAGTCCTGCATTCCTCATATTTTATGAAAAAAAAGTTTAAATTCTCAGATTCCAGCTTCTTAAATGTGGATATTTTCTGGTCTTTCTACTCCTCTATCACTGGAGACTGAATATTTTTGAGTTGAGTACAAAACAAGACATTTTAAGACATCATCTTGGTCTTTGGGGAACATTGAGCAACATTTTTCACTATTTTCTGACATTTTATAGACCAAACATCTACATTGTAAATAATTGTTAGTTGCAGGCATAATTTGGAAACAGCCTGTTGGATTTTAAGAATATTTAATCTGCATTTTTCACTGTTTTCTGATTCCATTGACTAATAAATAGCCGGCAGATTAATTGATAATGAAAAGAATTATTAGACGCAGCCCAAAAACCCACAGCAGCATCCTGATGTACTGCAGCATCACTACACTTGAGTTTGAAGCCAAATGCTTGCACTTATGAAACAAAATAAAAATATCTCCGGAAAACATTTCTTCTTGCAGCCACTCTCATTTCCATTTTTCTATTTGCTGTGTGCATCTGGTGTGACCTCACAGATTAAAATTCCTCCTCTTCTTCTGTCCATCACGAGATTCATCGGTGGAGACGGTCCAGTTAAAGGAGCAGCAGGTTCCCAAAATGTGCATCCCCCAGGACTGTGCAACAAACACTTTAATTTCACTACTTCATATTTGCAGATACAGGTTATTGACAGGATCTCTCTCTCCTCTTATCTCCCCAGCTGCAAAAAAAAATTTGGTTTTATTTGATTTTTCTGCTGATAAATAGCCAGCAGCAACACCACCTCCTCACATGCGGCTTCCTCCAATAAATCCAGTAAGTTTTTATAGCCCATGGACATGAAATAAAAATTCAATCCATGCCCAAATATAGTGATACTCTTTTTCAGCCTTCTGAAATTTTCCACTGCTCTGTTTTTGTTTAATATATCCTGTGTTTGTTGCCCTAATTCACATTTCCTGTTCTATTTTCTGCCTCAAACGGCACAGAAACTTTTGCATGGAATTGACAATATGTGTGATTAATAAATGTGCTTGTTTGGAGCACACATCTGCATGGCACTGACAACAGGTAGCCACTTTACTGCAGGTAGCAAATACTATTAATAGATTTAAATATAAAACACAGCTTCTGCTATACACCTACACTTATACAATCCCACACACTGAGCTGAGTGCAGGAAACCGACAAGGTGAAACAGGTTTTTATTAATGTTTCAAAAATCTATTAGGTGCATTTTAAATTATTGAACTCATCAGTCATTTTAGTTTTATAAAAAATGAATACAAACAGATTTTTTTTTTTTGAGTGTTGATTCTTTTCAGGGAGGTTAAAAATGAAAGCTCCGTACCTGTCTGCAGGCTGATCCAGTGTCTCAGAGCAGGAAGGTCTCCGTCCTCCGCTGCTTCATCACACTGATGCTGCTGCTGATGATGATGATGATGCTGATGATGCTGATGATGATGCGGGCTGTTGTGGGTGACAGGCGGCGGAGCGCGCGAGGCTCCCGGTGAAGTTGCCGCTCGTATCGAAGTGTTCAGAGACTGCGCAGTGGAGCGGCACCGGCGCTGCGTTCACGGGCTTTTTTGAAATGTTGGGATTTACGAGTTATTGAAGTAAAAGTAAAAATATCAATACCACAGTGTAAAAATTTTTTTTTACAAGGCATTCAAAAAGTAAGTAGCCTATTAACATCAACAAATAATTTAAGTACCAAAAGTAAAAGCATTAATTTAGCTGAATGTCCAATTTCATAATAATATATATATATTGGATTATGATACTTTAATATTGCTGTTGGTAAATGTGGGTCTAGTTTAATTTTTTATTATAAATATTTTATATATAGCCTATTGCTTAACTGATGGATAGCTTGTGAATTACCCCTTATTGAAATAATAATATCATCATTTATTTGTAGATTATTTTATTATTATTAATATGAATCTGGAAAGTAATAATAACTAAAGTTATAAGTTAACTTTAAAGTTAAAAGTGCAATATTTGCCTCTGAACTTTGGAGTAGAAGTAGAGACTAGCAGAAAATGGAAATACTCAAATAATCATCATTAAAATTGTACTTAAGTACAGTGCTTTGTGGCAGTGGTGGAATAAGTACTCAGATGTGGTACTCAAGTTAAAGTACAAACGTATTAGAATAGAAAATATACTTAAAGTACAAAAAGTAAGCAGAATGGCTTATGATCAGTGGTGGAAGGTAGGTACATTTAGTCAAGTACTGTACTTAAGTACAATTTTGAGGCACTTGTATTTCCATTTTCTTCTACTTTATACTTCTACATAAATAAATATAAATATTCCACTACATTTATTTGTCACATAAATAAAAGTTGTAATGCCACAGTGTAGAAATACAACTAAAAGTCCTGCATTAAAAAAGTTACTTACTCTAAGACTTTAGGTATATTTTGATCCTATAACTTTACTTAGAGTCTAAGTAAAGTTATAGGATCAAAATATACCTAAAGTAAATACTCATTATGCAGAATGGCCCATTTCAGAATAATATATACTATATTACTGGATTATAATTATTAATGCATTATTGTGTACATTGAAGCTGGTAAATGAAAATACTCAAGTAAAGTAGAAGTACCTCAAAAATGTACATAAAGTACAGTATCCTACTTGAGTAAATGTACTTTTCGTACTTTCGACCACTGACAAATAATGCTTTTAATTTGAAGGAAAGCAACAATTAGGCCTATAGCCTACCTGTGATACATTTGCGTGTAATGAGGCGAAATTATGCTAATTAAGTGATTAAGTTCTGAATCTATAATTGGTGAGCGGTGTGCGTATTCTCTTCATCCATCTCACTCCATGATGAAACACAAGCCATCAGAAAACATTTTGCAAAGCAGCATCAACTTAAATGTATCCCCCTAACAAATACAGCCAAAGATGCTCCATAAGTAGTATGGCTCTTCTTGAAGCGATTATCCTTGAAGTTGAAAATTTACGAGGAGCACTTTAAGGCAGCAAGTAATCAAAGTTTAACCGAGGAGCCGTTGATGATTTTAAATGTGCTAAAGTTGTTAGCAGTTAGCTGAATTTGTCAGGTAATTTGACACATTTTATTCGCTAAAACTTGCATTTAGGGACACACGCAGATGTCATCTCTTGTATTAGCCTGTTTTATGTTTTAACATGTAAGTACAGTTAGTGAAGGGTTATGCTAGCTATCAAACAGCGACAAAGCTTATGTTAGCAATGAAATATGCTTCTTCGTTTTAGCTAACGTTAGCGTTACTGTTAAATTAATTAATTAAACCAGCACAGAGACAGATAATTCGCTTTTTATTTTATTCCAGGAACACAGTGATATACTTGTGAGCTGTGTCTCCCTCTAGTGTGCAAATATATGTGTATTTATACTTTCTATGACAATGTGTGTAGTAATGACATCATAACCTTACGTTGAGTAATCTACTTTTAATTAATCATCGTCATACTATTACCCTGGTAAGGCAGAATCATGTTCAGCCTTTTTACATTGTATATGTCAGTAAATAATAATAGTAAAGCATTCTGCATTGAAAATCAAAAAGTGCAGTACTGCATGCATTAGCATAACATGTACTAAAACTCCAAAAAAGTAAAAATAAAAATTTAGATAATGGCCGATTTCAGACTAATGTATCTTTTATCATATAATTGGGTTATAATTATTGATGCATTAATATGTGCATCACTTTAATGTTGCAGCTGGTAAAGGTGTATCATATTTATTTATGAGTAGTGGAGTAGAAGTATGAAGTACCTCAAATAGTAGAAGTAGTACTCAGATCTTTTACTTAAGTGAAAGTAGCAATTCCACAGTTTAGAAATACTCTATTACAAGTAAAAGCCCTGCATTCAAAATCGTACTTAAGTAAAAGTACAACAGTATTAGCATTAAAATATACTTGAAATCCCAAAAGTATTCAGGAAGTATGCCCTTATGCAGAATGTCCCATTTTAGAATAATATATATATTATTGAATTATGATTATTGATGCATTAATGTATATATCACTCTAATATTACTGCTGGTAAAAGTGGGGCTAACTTTTATTATTTATCTAACGTAAGTACGAGGATAACGTACTGCTGGGTAGCTTAATCTATAATATCATTTATCTGTTGATTTGTATTATGCGTTAATAATATACATTTGTAAAGTATCTAGTAATTAAAGCTGTCCAATAAATGTAGTTGAGTAAAAAGTACAATATTTGCATCCAAAATGTTGTGGAGTAGAAGTATAAAGTAGCATTAAATGGAAACACTCAAATGAAGTGAAAGTACTTTAACATTGTAGTTATAAACACTATTTGAGTAAATGTATTTAGTGACCTTCCACCAATGGTGTTACCAAAGTATGTGTTCATTTTATATTTTGTGAACTAAAAATTTACCTACTTCAGTAAATAGAATGGTACAGAATAAACAGGAAAGAAAATTATCTTTGGTTGAAATGGAGCCAGAACATAACTCATCAGCTTCCGCCACAAGTTTACATATATTAATATTGATTGATTTATTGTGTATAACTTTGCAAACGTGTTACATCAGAATTCAAAGAGGAGCAGTAATCAAATAAAACTCCAGAGATCATTAAAAGTTATTTACACAGCCAGTTTAATATTCCCACTTTGTACAGTGATATTGAAAGATAACAAACTCTTGATATATTTTTACTGTAGCAAACTAGGTTGTAAGCAAAATATTAATAAAAATTTACTTGCAGCAGTACACTTGCTGTTATTGATCATAAGCGTTTCATTTCAGCTTTGCATTGCTATTGTTTCTTTACATTTTAGCTACAGCAACAAGAATATCCTGGTAATACATATACATTTTTTGACATATAGCATACTGCCCTATTGTATTGTAGGTGTTCTTAACTATCAACTTTACAGGGAAATTATTGTAAACATATTTTGGAATGTCAGTAACATTGATCTTTTTCAGATAAACTGTTTTTAAATCAAATGCAGTGTTGATTATCATCCGATAAATAAGTGCACAAGTTAGTTGGATCAGTGTTGTACATTAAAAACTGTGAAACGACAAATATAAGTTTTGATCAGCAAAAGACATGGCTTACTTTAGTTCTGTACCATAATAAGCAAGGGTATTTGGTGAAGTCCTGTCATAAATTGCAGTAAGGGCACTGAGTTATACAGCTTATTAACAACTTCAACAATCACATTGTCATTGAATTACACTAATCCATGTCTTTATAGGTCAACAACATGCAACCAGAGATTGAAGTTAACACCTAAAGACTGATTATTTCCTGTGATTGGTAAGTTAAACTTGCTAACAGTTTTTTCCAGTTGCAAACTTTTTTAAAATCTCACTCTCTGTCAGTGACATTCAGAAGAAGTTATTTCACTTGTCTGCTCCATCAAAGAACCTCATTTTCTCAGAGTGTACAGAGTCTTTCAGTCGTTGAATGGATGAAGCTGTCTCACCTGAGATGGGCTCAGAAGAGTCAAACATACGTGTCATTTGTTTAGTTATAATAATTGTTTCTTTGCTTTCACTTGATGTTTCCCTTACTGAATGCCTCTCGAAGACCGTTCTCTTGCTGCTATGTCCGTCCTCGACAGTCCACGATGCAGCTGATTCTAGGGGAAGATCTCCAGCTGACTGGATTTGGACATCAGTTAGTAGCTTGGCAAGCTGTGCTTCTGGGGTCGCTTGTATATTTGATGTAATTACATGTATTTTTCCTGATTCCAGTCTGAGCGTGTCTTCTGACGAAGATGAAAATCCAGACGACAGAATGGTGATTTTCTCAGGCAAGTTGGGCTCAACTGAGATCAGCTCAGTCCTTGTGGTGGAAGTAATAATGTTGCTGTGCATCTTTCCAAGCCCTGTAGCAACGTTAGGATCAGAGTATTTGACAGTTACCATTTTTGTTGGAGAAGATAAGGACAGGCCAGCATGTTCACTTGTCATTGCAGAGCTAATATCAGCAAAGGCGTCTGATGACTGTATTGAGCAGGTGGGGCTTATTTCCTCATCCGCTGTTTCCCATACTGGGCTCTTTTCATCCGTTTGCTCATCTTTCTCAGAGGTCTTGGCAGGTTCTGATGGGGAGGACAGTCCAAACCTGGGGAATTTAAACCAACCTGTCCTCTCAGGACTTTTGGTAGTATCTTGCTTTGTTTCCTTTTCCTTGGCCTGTAACTGCTTTCCACTGGGTTCATCTGTTTCATGAACTTCCTTTAAGGTTTCAAGATTTTCTTCTGTTTTTGGAACACCAAATTCAACATCGACATTCTTAAGGATCTCACCAAATGATGTCGAAATTACTTTTTGTGATTTACTCTCTCCTTTCGGCTCAACTTCTATTTTTAGCTGATCTTGTTTGCTTTCAGTGTCAACAGGAACATTTTCATCTTCAGGGTTGGGTCTTGAGAAACTGAGCTTTGGCATTTTAAATGATGGTAGTTTGAATTTACTTGGAGAGCCAAGATCAACACTGTCTGTCTCATCTTTTTTAATATCAACACTTGGACCTTTGATGTTGAGAGTAATGTCCTCCTTAAGTTTAGCTCCATCAGTTTCATCTACTTTGTCTGCATCAGGTGCTTCTATGGTGGCGTCGTAGCTAGCAACTCCAAATTTCGGCATTTTTAATGTTGGCATTTTAAATTTCAATGGCGATCCTTCAACATCTTTTGACTTATCTTCAGTCTCAGAAGCTTTCATTTCCACACTAGCTGACAATTCCTTGACTTTAATTTCAGGGAGTTTGACCTCTGCTTTAACATCAGGCAGTGTGATGCCCGTGTCTTGCTGTGATGCATTTAAATTTTCTTCAGGTCCTTTTGCCTTTGGTAGAGCAATGCCGAACTTTGGCAATTTAAACTTGCTTGCTTGAACGTCATGTTCAGCTTCAAGCTCAGGAGCTTTAATTTTCATTTCAGGTTGCTTGACTGTCACTTCTCCCTCTGAAAGAGAAACATCAACATGTGGAAGTTCAGCACTGACTTCAGGTTCTTTAACACTTGACTTTGAAAAAGAAAATCTTGGTCGTGAAAATGTTCTTTTTTTCAAGTTTGCATCAATTTCTGTAGCAGGTTGATCTTCTATTGAAATAGCCCCTGAAAGTCCTTGAACTTCTGCTTTGGGCTCTTGTGATGTAACATCAATTTTGGATGTTTCAAGGTCAACACCAGGGGCTTTATCAGCTGTCCTTGAAAAGGAAAATCTTGGAAATGTCCATTTTGGTTGATTCAACTTGGCTTCAACCTCAACTGTTGGTGCATCTGGTCCTGTAATAGCACCTTCCGGTTCTTTGACTTCAGCTTTAGCTTCTGGTAGTGTCACATCTACATCTTTCTTTGATAAGCTTAAATCAATGTCAGGCCGTTTGATTTGAGGCCCAGAAAACCCGAGACTTGGCAGTTTAAACTTGCCTCCTTTTCCTTCATGTTCAGT
>CALSCE010000197.1:1447460-1484282 GCA_943593645.1 Bovichtus variegatus
AGACTTGGCAGTTTAAACTTGCCTCCTTTTCCTTCATGTTCATGGCCAGTAGTTTTAATATCTATTGATGGGCCTTCAGTGTCAATGCTGGGTGCTGCAATGTGAACTGCAAGAACCTCTTCAGGAATTTTAATGTCAGCTCCATCGATTTTGATGTCTTTGTCCGTGTCCGGCACTTCCACACTTGGAATACCAATTCCAAATTTTGGTAATTTGATTGTCGGCATCTTAAATTTTGATGGTGATCCGCCTGTATCCTTTGTTGAAACCTTGATCTCAGGAGCTTTAATGTCCACTTCTTTGATTTCAACATTGGGAAGGTTGATTTCAGCTTTAGCTTCTGGTAATGTGACTTCTACATCTTTCTTTGATAAACTTGAATCTAGTTCAGGTCCTTTAACTTTGGGCATTGAGATGCCAAAATGTGGCATTTTAAACTTCCTTCCCGATCCTTCAAGTTCACTTCCTTTATATTTCACATCTACAGATAGGTCTTCAGTGTCAATGCTGGGTGCTGTGACATCCACTGTAGCTCCGTCAATATTAACGTCTTTGTTCACATCAGGTAAGTCCACACTGACGTTTGGAGTAGCACCTCCAAATTTGGGTAAAGTGAAAGTTGGCATTTTATGTTTTGACAGTGATCCTTCAACATTACCTGTTTGAGCTTCAATTTCCACTGCAGCAGATGGATGTTTTATTTTGACATCCGGTATTTGAACTTCAGCTTTCGCTTCTGGGAATGTGCCATCTACACCTTTCTTTGATAAACTCAAATCAATCTCAGTTCCTGTTACCTTTGGTATTGTGATTCCAAACTTTGGCATTTTTAACTTGCTTTCTTTCCCCTCAACTTCTGCTTCACACTCTGGTAGTTTCATATCCACTTCCCCTCCTTTCATTTCCACCTTTCCCTCTGGAATTGCAACATTCGTATCCTGAAGATTGGCATCAACTTCTGGGGCCTTGACACTTGATTTTGAAAAAGAAAATCTGGGCAGTGAAAACTTTCGCTTTTTCAGTTTTGCATCTACCTCAACTTCTGGCTGTTGCTCTATCACAACACTGCCTAAAGTCTTTTTGACTTCAACCTCTGGCAGATGGACTTCTGCTTTAACTTCTGGCACATACATGTGCAGGTCAGCTCCATCAATTTTAATTTCTGTGTCTATATCAGGTACATCAGCTCTGACATTTGGAGTAGTAGCCCCAAATTTAGGAAATTTAAATGTAGGCATTTTAAATTTGGATGGTGATCCTTTCACACTGCTTAATTGATCTTCAATGTCAGGAGCTTTAATTTCCACTTTAGCAGAAGGTTCTTTGAGTTCAACATCAGGGAGTTTGAGTTCAGATTTATTTTCTGGTAGTGTAATGTCTACATCTTTCTTTGATAAGCTGAAATCAATTTCAGGTCCTTTTACTTTTGGCATTGATATTCCAAACTTTGGTATTTTAAACTTGCTTCCTTGTCCATCAATTTCTCCTTCACACTCTGGTGGTTTCATATCCACAGACATTTGAGAAGCTTCTGGGAGTTCAACATCCGCTTTTGCCTCTGGTAATGTCACATCTACATCTTTCTTTGAGAAGCTTAAATCAATTTCAGGTCCTTTTACTTTTGGCATTTTGATTCCAAACTTTGGCATTTTGAACTTTTCTCCTTTTCCATCAAGTTCACCTTCACTCGACAAGAACTGCATTTCCATTTCAGGTTTTTTAACCGCAGTCTTAGCCTCTGGAATTGAAACATCTACTTTTCCAATATTAACCTCTGGAAGTTTGACATCAGCTTTTGTCTCTGGTAATTTGACATCTACCTCTGTCTTTGAAAGACTTAAATCAATGTTAGGTCCCTTCACTTTTGGCATTTTAAACTTGCTTCCTTTCCCGTCCTGTTCTGTTCCTGTAGTTTTCATATCTATTGAAGGGCCCTCAATGTCAATGCTGGGTGTTGCAATGTGAACTGTAGATCCCTCGTCAGTGATATTAATATCAGCTCCATCGATTTTGACATGTTTGTCCATATCTACAGAAGCATTTGGGGTACCAACTCCAAATGTTGGTAGTTTGAACGTCGGCATCTTAAATTTTAATGCCGATCCTTCTGTACCTTTTGCAGCAACTTTTATTTCAGGAACTTTAATTTCCACCTTAGCAGTGGGTTCTTCTAGTTCAACTTCACGGACTTTTACTTCAGCTTTGGCTTCTGGCAGTGTCACTTCTCCATCTTTCTTTGATAAGCCAAAGTGAATTTCAGGTCCTTTTACTTTTTGCATTGACATTCCCAACTTTGGCATTTTAAACTTGCTTCCTTGCCCATCAATGTCAACTTCACTTTGCAGAGGTTTAATTTCTAATTCAGGCTTTTCAACTTCCATTTTCCCCTTTGGAAGAGAAACATCTGCTTTTACTTCAGCCTTGGCTTCTGGAAGTGTCACATCTCCATCTTTCTTGAATAAGCCAAGGTGAATTTCTGGTCCTTTTACTTTTGGCATTGTGATTCCAAACTTCGGCATTTGGAACTTGCCTACTTCTCCTTCATGTTCAACGTCAGTCTGCAAAGGTTTTTGAACTTCCACCTTTGCCTCTGGAATCAAAACGTGTGCTTTTCCAAGACTGGCATCCATTTTAGGGGCTTCCTGGAGTTTGCCTTTAGCACTGACCTCTGGCAGTGTAACATCTACATCTTTCTTTGATGCACTTAAATTAAGTTGAGGCCCTTTGACTTTAGGCATAGAGAACCCGAGATGTGGCTTTTTAAACTTGCTTCCTTTTTCCTCATGATCAGTTCCTATGGCTTTCACATCTATTGAAGGAACCATAACGTCAACACTGGGTGCTTCAATGTTAACCGCAGGCCTATCAATGTTAGCTCCATCGATTTTGAAATTTTTGTCCATATCTCGTACATTCATAGAGACCTTTGGAGTATCAACTCCAAACATTGGTTGTTTAAATGTCGGCATCTTAAATTTTGATGGTGAAACATCATCATCCCGTTGTTGAACTGCAATCTCTGGAGCTCTGAACTCTACTTTAATACCAGGTACTGTATGTTCAACATCAGGCAGTTTGACTTCTGCTTTAGCTTCAGGCAATGTGACATCTACATCTTTCTTTGATATGCTTAAATCAAATTCAGGCCCTTTTATTTTTGGCATTTTTACACCAAATTTTGGCATTTTATACTTGCCTCCTTGTCCATCACATTCCCCTTCAGTCCTCAGAGGTTTGATTTCTAATTCAGGTTTTTCAACTTCCATCTTTTGCCCTTGAATAGAAACATCTACATTTTCAACCTCAGGAATGTCTGGGAGTTCAACCTCAGCTTTAGCTTCTGGTAGTGTGACATCTACATATTTTTTTGATCCTTTCACCTTTGGCATGGAGATGCCAAGATTTGGCATTTTCAACTTACCACCCTTTCCTTCCTTTTCAAGTGTTTTTATCTCAGCCCCATAAATGTTTATATCCTTATCTGCATCAGGCACATTTACACTGATTGGAGTTACTGCTCCAAATGTGGGCAATTTGAATGTGTGCTCCTCAGCTTTGACATATTGTACTTCACCTCTGATCTGTGGAATGGAGATGTCAGCCTTTAGGATTGCATCATCAGTATTAACATCAAATCCTGTAAGCCCAATGCCGCCATCCTTTTTGGCTGGTGAACCATCAACAGAGTCAATATATTCAAAGCCGTCAATTTCAGGTATTTTGACATCCGATATGACTCCTCCAATCTTGGTCTTTGTTTCAGCCTTTGACATTTCTACTTCTTGGAGAAATATAGTTCTTTCTCCTTTTATGTTGTCACCTTTTTTCTCAGAGATATCTTGTTTTGGCAAGTAAATTCCAACGTCAGGGATTTTTATTTCTGGTTTTGAAATCCCAAAGCTAGGCATTGTTTTCTTTGCCTTCTTTGATTCGAATGTAGCTGCTGATTCATATTCAGATCTGATGACTTGTGTTTCTTGTGTCTGAATGGCTTCATCTTGTTCACGTTCTTTTCCAGGTATTATAATATGTCCTCGTTTATAAACCTCTTTGTCGGTTTGTTTCGGCTCAGTGTTGGCTTCAGGTTTTTTTAAATCTACCTGGGTCTCCATTAAAAGTTCCTCTGAGGTTAGATAAGGAGGTGCGATCTTTGGTAGTTTGACTGTTGCCTTTATGTCTGGAGAGGCAGTTATGTCAACCTTCCTGAAGTGGGCCTCATGTTTTATTTTAGTGGGTGTTTTCACTGATATTCTTTGTGCATTTGCGTCTATCACAGTAATTTCTTCAGGAATAGGCACTCCACTTGTGTCAACCTTAGGCAGCTTAAATCCAGGCAATTTTGAAACTGCCTCTTTCACGCTGTCAACATCAATTGACAGTTGTAGAGTTTCAGTTTGTATCTCTTCATAATGTCCTGTAAAAACAGCTTTAGGCTCTTTAATTCCTTTGGCTGTGGTCCTCAAAGACATGTCCTCCATACCTGGAATCTCAATGTCTTCACGTTTGGGAAGTTTTGTTCTGGAAATACTTGTTGACAATCGCTCATAAGGGTCTTCTTTCACTTCTGCACCCTCAGTTGTAAGCTTCTCAATTTTAGTTGTGCATTCTTCAACATTTAAATTCAATTTTGGGATTGTTTCCTCAGTGGCAATGTCACTAAAGCCTATTTTAGGCACTTTGAATGTTAGACCTGTCTTTGTTTCTTGTTTTTGTTTAATGTCCTTTCCTTTCTTAGTTTTTTCTCCAACTTTCTGTGGAGATTTTTGTATCAGTGCAACATCAGATATTTCAAGTTCCACCTTTGGTACACTCATTTCCATCTGTGTTGTCATTGGTTTGGCTGAGATTACCCTTGAGCTGTCACTGCTGATTATTTGGGTATTGGCATCAAGTGCTAGTTGATCTCTCTGTAGTTTTGTGTTTGACTCAAAACTTGGGATGACATCAGATTTTTTATTTTCAGCTTGGTCTTCTATGTCAATACTTGCCCCCAGCGTTTTCAGCCTTTTTGGTGATGATTTCGCTTTTGCATCTTTCTTGTGCGATTTATCCTTCCCCAAAATTTTCATTTTTAATTCAGACCGCTCTTTCTTCTTTTTCTTTCCATCAGGGGACTTAATACCAGAGGGGCTTTCTTGACCTGCCATTGCCACAGTTAGATCTTCTGTTTTCAAAGTGCTATCTACAGTGATGAGTTCCACCTTGTGTTGAACAGTTTGCGGCTCAGTCAGTTTTTGATCGTTTTCTTCATGTCTGAAGTCGTCCACTACTCTCAGCTCTTCTGTCACATAGACTTGAGGTGTTTCTCCTGAGGGGCTTTCAAGACAATCAGGTGAAAGCATCTGCGCAGTTGTTGGTGCGTCTGTGTCCTGGTCTTCTGATGAACTTATGCGGCCTCTTTTTGACAGAAAAGAATTCTTTATTTTATGCTTCTTCTTGCCTTTGAGAGCATCCTGAGATTTTATAGGTGACTCTGTGTCGCTTGTAGTGGGGCTCAGCTCAAGCTTTCTCTGCTCATCAGCCTCTGAGGAGCTGTGAGACCTTATAAAGCGGGACTTCCGTCCTTTTCCAAAAGAGGGAAACTTAGGCCATGAAATGCGGGCATCACCACGCCTTTTGGTTTTTCCTTGCTCTCTCATCTCTGGAGCGTAGACATCTTCCTCCTGTTAAGCAACATAAATATCGCATGTCAGTTTTATCCCCAATACTTATTTTTGTATCACAAAGAGTCTGACAACCTGAAAATAGTTACAGGGATGACGACAGATTCCATGGCTGATTCAGTCTCTGTGATGACCGGTTTGCGTTTCAAGCAGAGCTTCACTTTGTAAGCCTGAGCGTGCTCCAGAATCTGAATGGCGTCCTCGTATGACACATTGTCAAAATACACAGTGGCGCTCAGAATCTGATCACCTGCATTAACAAGAGCAAAATATTTGAGAAGCAAACAGATGAGACAGCTTTCAGCCTATGAAACTGTTTTTTATAAGTAATAAAGTGGAATTATTTAATAAAAATGAAAATAACAAATACAGTATGATGAGTCATTAGACTTTTCTTCATTTAAGGTAATGACATTAGTATTTAAAAAAGTGTTAGATATTTGTAATAAGAAATTCTGAAATTGGAAAATGTACAGCAAAAGACAATATTTAAAGGTACAATTGATTTTTCAATGAAACCAATTAGTAGCTTCATTAATCCCACTTTTCTCACTCAAATTAGTTTTAGTTGTCATTGTAATTGGAAAGAGAACGTCACTATAATTGTTACCTTCTTTTAGTTTCAGACTTTTTGAGGCAGGTGACTCTGGTACCACTTCCTTTATGAATATTCCCTCTTTCCCCCCTCCACCATAGATTAGACCCTCTGAACATCCATCGTTGGCTGTTTTCACTATCACTCCAGACTCAGGGCTGTGAACTTCCTGTTAACACATCAAAATAGAGAGGATAAAATCATTTTACCTTTAGCTGTGCTATTCTCTGCTGCAACACAGCCTGAAGGCATCCACAGCTACAGTACAGAGAAAACAAGGTGGGAATGTCTCACCTTCAGTTTACTCATCTTTGAAGTTGAGCGCTTTTCAAACATGGACCCAAGTCCAGACTTTTTAGTTTTCTTTCCACTTCCACTTTTATGGTGAGGGTCATTCTCCGCTTCACACTAAAAGAAAGAGAGAAGAAAATTGAATTCCAATGAACTATGATACTGAAAAAAATACTGATTCAGTCAAAGCTTCAGCCTTATTTAAACAGAAAAGGCGACAGATATTTCATCAACAGGCTTTGAAAGTATTTGCACGGAGAGGGAAGGGTAATGCACTGTATACACGTACATGGGAGTAGCTGAGTCTGGATTATTATTATTGAAATATCCTACAGTAAACAAAACAGAAAGCCCATTTTACACCACACTCTGTTGACTGGACACAAATACAGAGCCTCATACGTGTAGTGGGGTCATTGATATATTATTTCCTCCAATAAATCATTGTGTCCTAAATATACTTCAATTTAATTCACATGATGTTGTGTAAAAAACAAAGTATATCCATATATCTCAGTACAAGATCAAAATACATTTGTATTAAATACAAGCTGTCCATGGCAAGAATGTAGAGGGGAAAATAATAAATGAATAGGCGGTGATAATTTAATAACTTCTTAATTTGAGGGAACAAATTATTAAATTGATGAAACAATTTATCAGAAATGTTCCCCCACCGCTTAACAGGTGTCGCACAACAAGAAGCTATTAGTGGTTTTGTTTGCCAGGAGGCTACGGCTACTTTAAGGTTGTGAAGAAAGTAAAAGAGCCAACAGAACATTTTCCTCCATCACAGATTTATTTTAAAGGTGCTGACAGAAATCCTTTTTTTTGTTGCATAAATGGGCCTAATACACAAGCTCGCTTCATTTGGTCACAACCTTTTTTTTTCTAACTTCAACGCCCTCAACAAAATAGACTGTTAGAGCACAAATTGACTGAATGACTATATACTGTATGTATTTAGGTAACCACGTTATTGTGTGCTCTCTGTAATTATCAGATTTAAAAAAGAAGCTCAGTTTCCCCAATTCAGTTGTTACTTTTAGATTAAGAGAAACCCGGTGATTTCAGCTGGATGTTTATATTTTAACTGCATATTGAGGTTCATCATAGTGCATGTTAACAGGTTTTCAGATTTTTTGCCTTGACCTGGTTTCCCTCTAACTGGAATTATTGTGTCTGTGTAACATGGTTGGTCCTCTGTACCTCTATGTCACTGTCGGTGTATTTTTCAGTTTCAGGATACTCCTCGACGGGGGACGATCCTTGAGGCCGTGGTCTCTCTCGCTCTGTGAACTGAGATGCCTCGTCACATGTCTGCGTGAACAAAAGGTCAGTTAGCATGAAAAACAGTAACATGGTCAATTCCCAAAAAAGTTGTATCATTTCAAAGAGATATCATGACATTTTGCCTATACAGAATCTCCTCTTCTTCAGGCACCTGGAAAAACATTTTTAATAAAACTCATGTAGTAGCTGCGCCTGCAGCATAAACCACAAAGGTGTGGGGAGAACTGAATCACAAATAGTGTGATAACACCTTGCTATGCCAAATGCAGCATTGTCTTGGTGTTTAGATGTTTGGCATTTAATAATTGCCATGTTGGCAGTTTGTTGGCTGGTCTGTCAGTCCAACAGAGCAAAATATCAAAAGAATAATTGTATTTATTATCATATAATTTGATACAGATATTAATGGTCCCCAGAGGATTAATCCTAACAACTTTTGTGATCCTCTGAATTTTCGTTTAGCACCACCAACAGGTCAAACAGTTCAGTCAGGATATTTATTTTAACTAATAATTCGAGCTGTACCGAATGTTTTTTTCTTTTACATTCAAAGCTTCTATTGAGGTTTTCGAATGAAGCTTTGAATGTCTGTTGGCATATTTTATGAAGTTATCACCTTTTTATAGAAAAAAAGAAATCCTCAAATTGAATAAAGTGATTCATTGGATTCAATTAGTTTATTTAATGAATACAGCCCTTTGTGTGTGGCAAGCGGAAAAGTAAACAGTTTTTTGACCGCAGTAAAAAAAAACATGTTTAACTCTAAACTCCAACAAATGCAGATTGAAGCAGAACATTTTGTTAGATCAAAACATATATTCAATTTTGTAAATGATTTTCATCTATCTTTTTTCAATACATTTTGACTTTTGGACAACGCTCTGGAGTTATTAGAAATATTTGGATCACATGAGTCAGAAACAATCCTACGCAGCACCACCGGAATCAAATTCTACAAATAGTGTAATACTAATAATATTGGTGTAGCCTAAACTTTATCTGCAATTATACAGAAATACCGGGCTTCAAAAAAAGTAAGTAATAAGTAAAAACTTATTTTATATATATATATATATATATATGTATATGTATATATATATTAAAAAACAAAAAATAATAATATATATATATATATTTTAAAAAAAATATATATATATATATATATCTATGTAATTTTTTATATATATATTTCACTGTGAAGTCACTCACTGAATCCTCCTCTGTGCCAGGCTCTGGTGCTCTCAGCCTTCGACCAGCTCCTGTTCACAAGAAAACACAGAAAATAGACAAAACATAAATATCAAAATAACATCTGATACGAAAACTTATTATTATAACAGCATTTTAGTAAGTAGTAGAGCTTAATTTAACAAGATTAAGTATGTCATTACTTGATTTTATTGTAGTAAATTACATTAGTATGAAAGGTACACTCTGTAAAGTTATCTCAAGCGGAGTTATGTTGCATTAACGAATGAAAGCAACACAGAAACTGAAGAAAAAGTGCACAGATTACAGAAGTTAGGCTCTGGTGTTTATCTGCATTTCTATTTTTTAAGCAGTAAACTGAGACTTCCACCCGGTCTGACTCCAAACAGTTGTCTTGAGGCTCAGAGAGAGAGACACTGGAGCCAATGATGAGACTATTTAGAGGTTCTTCCGGGCAATAATTCCCGCAGGGACCTGCTGCCTCCTTTTGTCTGTTAATTGATCCACAGTATTGATCCACAGATAAGACTCCCATTTTAGCCCATTAAGGCTGCCAAAAAGGGAAAGTCTGACTCCAAATGAATATGGTTAGTCAGATTATTAGTATTACCCGCTATGATATCTATCCTCTAATTGATTTGAATACATTTTTAACAACCCTGTCCCCTTCATTATTTTAATGCGAGGTTAATTGTATCATGATTTCTATTTAGGTATGAAGTCTATTTATTACTCTTACGTAATTTCCGGACTATAAGCTGCTACTTTTTTCCCACACTTTGAACCTCGCGGTTTATACAATGACGCGGCTAATTTATGGATTTTTCCCGCTTTCACAAGCTTTATGTCGCCAAAAAACTGAGCACCGTCGCATAATGTGACGTAAATCGAGCGCGCTCAAACTTCCCATTCATTACGGTAATTAACTTTTTTACGAAATTTCTCGGTGTTTCATTCAGTGTACCAAATGAACCTCTAAAAACATTATGCCAACCTTCAATTGCATTATTAGTTCTTGGAATGTCTTCAGCAGCGGACATTATGAACAGCGGACATTTTAAACAGCGGACATTATGAACAGCGGACATTATGAACAGCGGACATTATGAACAGCGGACATTATGAATGGTCATGATTCTGATTACGGTCATGTTGTCACCCTCATCATGGCAAAGACACGGAGAAAGGCATATGATGCAGCTTTCAAGTTGAAGGCGTTTAAAAGCCTATTTATTTTTGTTCCAAGCCGTGTTTCGTTAAAGCCTGTGTAAAGTTCATTTGTTTCAATGTACCGGTAGGCACCTGCGGGTTATAGACATGTGCGGCTTATTTATGTACAAAATACATATTTTTTAAAAATTCAGTGGGTGCGGCTTACA
Organism: Bovichtus variegatus; assembly: GCA_943593645.1. Classification (NCBI taxonomy): domain Eukaryota; kingdom Metazoa; phylum Chordata; class Actinopteri; order Perciformes; family Bovichtidae; genus Bovichtus; species Bovichtus variegatus. The sequence goes on from CALSCE010000197.1 coordinate 1,457,891, forward strand.
TTCAGATGCGCTGAATAGTCCAGAAATTACGGTAGTTCAAATGTTTGGGATTAAGAAAAAGCTAATTCTCAAATTAATACGTTTGCATAAATCAAGGCTTGATGATTGTGGACAAATAGTGTTGCTCTATCCTCCAAGTATTCTGTGCTTTTAGATCATCACTGGCTAATAAATTCATATCATCAAGATGTCATCAGTCTGCGGATGTTATGTTGTTGGTAGAAATTAATAGTGAATAAATATGGGTGCAGAATCTAATTATTTCCATTGCAGATAAAATGTTTTTAGTCGTTAAGCAGCTGATAAATCTGTTTCTAGTAAGGGACAGCTGATAAGTTTTAAGACAAACAATGCTGTCTTTGTAAGTCTAACTGAAGCACTAAACAATTAAAGGAAAATTTCACCCACAACTTCTAATATCTGCATCAACATCATATCAACTCCCATAAGCTGTAATGAAGGATGATTTTTAGTTCAAATCAGTGACCATTTTTAACACAAACAATATAAAAACATTAAATACAAAACTTTAAATACTTGTGCAGCGTTATTAAAACCTTTGGTATTCAAGTGTATGCTGTCAGGTTACAAGATTTTTAGAGTTGTAAATATTAGTTGACTCACCAACTATTTTGATAATTTATTGTTTGTTAAAGTAATTTTTCATGAAAAAAGGCACAAAATACTGTTTTCAGCCTCTCGAATATGGAAATATCCTTCTTTTCTCAGTTTTATATCCTATTTAACTGAATATGAAATCTATATTACATTGATTATCTTTGGGTTTTGGACTGATGAAACAAGACATTTAAAGACATCACCTTGGAAACTGAGATGAACATTTTTCACTATTTTCGGACTTTTTCTGGACCAAACAATTAACCGATTAATCTAGGTTTTTAAGTGTATTTTATGTTTATGTTCTTAATCAAAAGTAGGGACTAAATTTTCTGTGAAGTAATTTGGAAACAAACTTTCTTCTGGCATGTAATTGATGCAAAATGTATGATTTGGGGTTAAGTATTCATTTTAAACCCTGAAAATAAATTTAAAAAGTTTTTTTAACAATACTTCAATAATGCCTTAACGCATGTCATGTGAAGAGCTCTGACTGCCTGTGTAAATGCATTAGAAGACAGTTAAGGCAAGAGACTGATGGTTTGAAAAAACCCTCCTACTGTCTGTATCAGGGTGTGTTGCAGCCTCAAGGTTGATAATCCAAGAAAGTTCAAGAAGCTATCAAATGACATTATAGCTTTGATACTGAAAATGTACCTGAAACATAACCTGCACTGTCATCGTAGACATTACTTAGCTCTGACACCAGAAATAAACATTAGAGAACATTTATCTGACAGAAAAGTAGATTCACACTGTGAATGCACTACAGCCCAGACATGTTGTGAAACATAATAATCACCATCCATCTCTATCAGACAAAATATAACAAAAAAAACCTCTCACTATTTACATTTTAGAGCCCATGATTTAGATTCGAAGAACTCACCTACTTGCTGCTTTTTGTTTGTTTAACTCCTGAGAATAAACTGAGGTGTTAGGAACACAACATCCAAACTGCCCTGAAACATTCCTGTGTGTGAGTGTGACTGCCAAAAGTGACTAAAGTGATTTGTTCAGTGTCAGATAGACGAAGGAGGCGGGACACTTTTTAGGTTGCAGTCATACCTTGCCTGAACTTGTGTCACTCCCAAAATGAATTAACTGAATTAGGACCTCGTGTTGACTTTGGTTCACAGCCTTTGCTCCACATATTCCTTAAAATAACCTTACATTTACATTAATTTATACCACGCCACTCATACAATTTTACAACTGCTCCATTTTTGATTTGTTCACCTGTGATGAATTTAATATTATAATACAAAAAGAAAAGTAATACTTTAATTAAGAATATTTAAAGTTAATGAAACAAGGGACCTTTTTAATGGAATCTGGAGAAACTATCCCTTTTAAATCTAATTTTATTATTTTATATATGTGAGCATTTTAGCAAGCTGTTGTTAGCATTGAGCTCACAGCTCAGCACAGCCTCACAGAGACGATAACATAGAAAGGCTGTAACTCTTAGTTCTGTCCGTTGACTTAATGGAAACAGTTAAGGATTTAAGAGACAAAAAATGTGTTTTGGTTGGAAATGTATCACAATTGTTATCTTCATATCTGGACGTTACACACATGGTACAGTTAACATTATCACCTACTGTCAGTGGTGGAAAGTAACTAAGTAAATTTACTCAAGCATTGTACTTAAGTAAAGCTTTTAGCTACTTGTACTTTACTTAAGTATTTTCTTTTCATGTGACTTTATACTTCTACTCTCCTACATTTTAGAGGAAAATGTTGTACTTTTTTATCCCACTACATTTATCTGATAGCTTTAGTTACTTGTTAGTTAACAAATTAAGATGTGTGCACCCAAAACATTCAAGAAATGTACAAGAACAGCTAAAACGATTAGTTGATTAACTGATTAATTGATTGTCAGAACATTTATTGGCAACTATTTTGATTGTTTTATTCATCTTTTAAGCAACATCATATTATGGTTCCAGCTTCACAAATGTGATGATGTGCTGCTGTTCCTTTTAATTATTTTACTTTTTTTTCCTAAATATCTAATGATATAATATGTAATAGTGTGCCATTTTTCTGCAACAAACACTTTTACTTGTAGTACCTCTGATTATACTTACATACTTTGACTTAAGTAACATTTTAAATGCAGACTTTTAACTAAAGTATCTGAATACTTCCTCCACCACTACTGTAGATATATCACTTTAAACCATAACTCCCCAAAACTTGCAAATATGTTAAATATGCTTCTTCAAATGTCCAACCATCTCATAATAAAAACAATTCCCAGGAGTTTCGGAGGACATTTTAAAAGTTTGTTTACAACTACATAATTAGATAGTTTCATTAAAACTATCATGTGCCATGTCTCAAGTACACAGCTGCTGTAGGAGTTAATCATGGTGTCAATGTGTGCAGGGAGCTTTGTGGAGGATTCAGGCCCTGCTTGGCATGACTGGATGATGTATTTCTTATGTTATTAACCACTTAATTCAGGCGGATGTGGAGTATTCCCACCCCAACTACTGGCACTTCACATGTAGAAACTCCTTTCTCAAATATTTGTCTTGTGGGTGCTGCAGAGCGCCCGATAACAACCCTCACTGTTGACCAAAAATTGTCAAAATAAAATCACATATTAGACCTGTTTACTTGATTGACTTATTATACATTAGATATTGTAAATATTATAATATAAAGCAGCTACCTGATGTTCTAATTTGACTTTAATGATGATATGCAGCAGATATATAAGCACACAAGGGAAATGCTGAAGTCTTTTGTGGTGTAGTTCCTGCATGATTCATATTTGGGTGCCACTGCAGCTCTGGATTTGGGCGTGGCTCGTCCCCTCAGTGACCAAGAATTAGCCTTATAAACTACTGCGACTGCAAACAACACTGATGAGGACACTTAAACTCAACACAATTTTGTTATAGTGATCCTCTCATATACGTGCTCGTCTTGGCATTGATTCAAATCACAAGATCTTACAAAAACAAAACCTGAAATCCTAGAAATATTCATGAGATATACTGAAAAGCTGTTCTGTATTAGTCGTCTGTCCTCAGCTCATCTCCTATGTTCACCTTCTGCTCCAGTTTGTGTTCCCTTTTGAAACGCAGCTGGAAGGCTCCCTAGAGCTTCCCTTTTCACTAAACTAATATAAAGTAATACAGCTCATTATTTGTGCTCTTGGATTTGTGACTCCTTTTTTTGTGTAACAGACGGACACAAGCTCCTTTCACTGGAAAGCAGTTTGTTTGGATCCAAATTTATAATAAGATTTGAGTGAAGGAAAGAAAACCGGAATTAGATTTTCTTCATGGATTATATGAACATGAGACTGTAAAAGCGCATGCTTTCAATCTATTTATCTGCTACAAATTTACAGCGAGTTTCATCACAGCTCTGGAATTTGTATCTTAATCTGCTCGTATTGCCACGACATGCGAATACTGTACATCAAAAACAAAGACACAATATTATTTCAGGTCAGCAACCTACACCTGTGATTTCAAACACTCCTTGGTGTTTGTTTTGCCTCGCATGCCTGCAGCACCAAGTGACTCAGATTTATTCGTCATGATCGTTATTTAGTTGAGTTAGTTGATAGGCTTTGACAGATATATTACGTTGATTTTGGGTTTATTAAATGTAAGTTATTGGACTAATTGCTGCCAAAGTTGTTCACTGACAACAACCACAGCCATGTAAATAGACTCTGGATAAACTGCATTTTTTTTTTCATTTAATTCACTTTGAGAATTGATTCCAAGTAACACAATGTTCCCCTAGTCAGCGTTTAGTGCAGCTTTAAGTGTCCTTTCATGGTCTAAAAGATGTTTCTTGTCCTCCCTGACAAAAATGTAAATCACGATGGAAATTGATTAAATACAAAAACATTGAATATTAGTGTTAATATCAGCTTCCTTCCTGGAAGCCCAGATGGTCAAAGCATTGCCAAAAGTGAAAAAGTAAAATAAAATAAAAAATATATATATAAAGCAATTTCCACCTGATGCTCCATGCAAGCTAAAACTAATTATCAGATTCACACTCTTCACTGCAGCTGGCCTGCACTGAGTGACGGCAGTTACACATATAAACTATTCAAGTGGTGTGATATTGATTCAAGAGCCGCATTTGTCCGACTGAGGCTGATGGTTCGTAATGGATCAGGATCGTTTGATTTAGGCTCCGAGCAGACGAGCAGATCAGCCTCTCTGTCTGGCTCACTTCCTAGCAGTAAGCTCTCACTCTGTCTCTCTCTGTCTCTCCCTCTCTGTCTCCGTCTCGCTCTTTGTCTCTCTCTCTGTCTCTCTGTCTCTCTCTCTGTCTTTCTCTCTCTCTCTCTGTCTGCCTCTATGTCCCTCTCTCTGTCACTTTCTCTCTCTGTCTCTCTCCCCCTCTCTCTGTCTCTCTCTCTCTCTCTCTCTCTCTCTGACCTTGAGCGTCGCCTGAAGCCTCTCACAGCAACACAAACCTCTCCACATCTTCAGGCAGATTTAATTAGAAGTAGCAGCAGAGGTAAATTAGGATAATTGTGTGAAATAGAAAGGGCCGACACAGAAACCCAGCCAGCATTATTTTTAAGTTAATAATATACCAGACAGCACATATCCACCAAATTTTTACAGCAAACAGCAAACATCAACCTGAGCCCTCTTCTCAGCATCAACCAACACAATATCCAACGATAATACAACTTATGATACTATGATATCCACTAATACTGTTGGACTGTTGCTCATTTTTCCTGGCAGAATTAATAACTAATATAGCTTAAATGTTATCAGTTTCACAGAAACTAAGTAACTATGTCTTTTGCCCGCACACGTTATCCGATATGGTTTATTTACACTGCGTGTTTAATCATGTAAGCAGATTATTAACACCCATTTGAGAAAAACTGTAAGCCTTATGAGCAGTTATAAATGCATGGCGTAGGATTTAGAGCTTTCAACATTCTAAACTTTCAGAAATGTAAACATTTTTTGTATATTTGAGTAAAAGTGATGCAAGATAACGGGTAGTAACTCTTCCCTCTTTCACATAAAGACTGCAGCTTTAAAGCCTGGATCTGTGGGGCTTTTTTGGGAATAGTTATGCTACCACATTTCAGTAGCGTTTTTCATGTTTTCCCCCCAGCAAGTTATCCTCTATCACTATTTTTCTGTTATGCTGAACTGCCACAGTAACCGAGTCTGTTTGTCTTTCAGCCTCTGCTTCAAACACACAGCGGGAGGGAAACCGGAGAAGTGCAAAGCTGCCTGACATCGTCGATGATGACATCTTCAAACACTCCCCTGCACTCTGCAGACACACCCAGCGCTCACTGCAGGTCAGCAACACAACTCAGCATCAGCACCAGCTGCCTCACACTCACTCACTGCCTCTCCTCTTCACAAAAACACACACAAGCATAATCTCTCCTGCTGCACCACTCAACGCTGCTGCTGAATCAGGGAATTTCTCAGTGGGAAACAGCACACACAAAGTCATAGAGAGAGGGAAAAAAAAGAGCAGAGAGAGAGTGATGCCCACCGGTCCCTGAGGAGGCGGCGTGCCAGTTGGGGAAGGCCAGGTGGAAACAGTCGCACATGATGGCAGCGGCGGTGGAGGCGGCGGCAGTAGAGATGAAGTCCTGGGCTGGGCAGGCGGACGGGATGGAGGATGGCGGTGGAGGGTTAGGCAGGTGCTGCTGCTGCTATTGCTGCTGCTTCCCCCCGGGTTGTCCTGAATCAGCCTGTGTGTGCAGTTCGCTAGTCGCAGCAAAGGATGAGTTGCAGAAATAACCGCAGAGAAAAGAGAGAGCTGGTTGTTGCCTTCACTGAGTGAAGGAAACTCCCTCGCTGCCCCGTAAACATGGACCTCCAGCGCAGCACGCTAACTTAATAATGGGAGGAGCTGCCCCCCCCCAACTCACACAAACACATCCCTCAGTCCTCCTCCTCCTCTCCTTCCTCTTATCCCTCTCTCCTCTGTTGAGTCTCATTGATCGGCCTAATCGGACCAGGACAATCACAATGTCATCTTCTGGCTCTCGCAGCGACAAGAGGGGGGTGATAGAGTTTATTGACATGGAGCCATAACTCAATTTGACGCTCTGTATACTTAGTTTAAAACCCCTTATTGTGGACACGGAGGCAAGATGATGGGTGGAGTTCAGCCGGGAAAGCATAAGAGGAAACCAAAAAACACTTTTCTCTTTAATTAATGTATATCAAATATTTTTGGGCTTTTCATAATTTTTGGGCATTTTATAGACTAAAGGATTTGTCAATAAATCGAATAAATAGTCAAAAGATTAATCAATAATGAATTATTAGTTAAGTTGTTAGTTATATCCCTAAATTAGTGATATCCTGCTTGTGTTTTGCATGGTATTTACGCCTCTTCTATGATGGATCTTTATGCCTCCACGTGTCCAATGGCCATGAACATAATGTTTTTAGGTTGTCTGTACGTCCAAACGTACATCTGTCAGTATCTGAGGGACTTTCTGGGAATTTCTTCAAATTTGGCACAAACATCCACCCGGACTCAAGGATGAACTGATTAGATTTTGGTGGTGAAATGTCACTGTGACCTCTCAAAACACATTTTTGGCTATAACACAAGAATTCATACGCCAATTATGACAATTACACACAAATGTCTTATGGAATAAAATGATAACGTAATGACATTTTGGACAGACATGGATGTAAACTGCAACTTGACTAGTTGGCGGAGGCATACAACTGCAAGGCAGTAATTCTATTTTGACTAATAATGAATAATGTTTTAATTGATTTCCAGGCAAAAACGACAGAAAACATTACCTAGTTTCAGACTCTCAGTTGTAGGAGTTGATTTGTGTAATACTGGAATAGAAATCATTTGGTTTTGGATTAATAGGTCAGACAAAACAAGACATTTGAAGAAATCACCTTGGGCTATAGGACATTTTCATTTTTTGACAGTTTAAATTCCCGGTTAAAATTTTAGGTTACATTTTTCCTTTAACAGAGGCGTGCTTGTCCTGAAATCCTGAAACAATAGACCCATTAGGTATTTCCTTGAAATACTCTGAACATGTGACTTCAAGTGATTCAGCCATCACATCAGTAACATCATGAAGGTCCGATGGACATGATGGAGAAGACACAGGTTAAGAGCTTTTAAAAAAAATCGATTAAGACATGGATGCTGACCAAAACAACAGCAAAACAGGCAGTAAATCCCTCAGGAGGAGGTGAATAATGTTGACCGTATATTTATCCAGGTGGTGGTTTGCAGGACGACATCCCTTTTTTAAAATGTTGCACACATCCCGTCTGTCAGCATCAGGTTTTTATAGAAAATCTATTAAGACGTTTTACCTGCCTACTGGCCAATATCCAACAAATCTCAACAAATCCCTGCTGCACTCAAAACATCTGTGGGTGCTTCTGTGTTTGATTGTCAGTGCTAAGTGATGTTTGGACCTAAGAGTGAAGCTGGCAGTGCATTAGCCACGTTGGGACGAGCACTCGGATCAATACCGCAGAAATGCAAGGCAGCATTATGGTGTGACAGGCAGCACAGGTATCAGGTAGCTTGTATTATCAAGGCCTTATCTCTAATTTGTTTCTTCCTGTGCAATGTGTTACATGCATGTGCTAAATAACTACAAAGCAAGTATGAAAACAGGAATGGAACAATACTTCCAAATCATACTTCCAGTGTTTAGTGCTCTAGATCTACCCAAGCAAGGCAGAAATAATATTATCAGGTAACAGGGCACATATTTTAGGCACATTCTCAAGCTCTGCTGCTCACTTGGCATGCAGTTACTTTGCAATGATTCAGCAGTTCAGTCTAATAAAGCAAAATGAGCAATTATTCAAATGTGAGGATATAATTACAGTTATGTTATCCCATTATACATTGAGCCATACATCACTTAAACTGATTTAATGATCACATGTCTGTTCCAGCTCCCTTTTCGGCTTATAACAACTCTACTTTTGTCATTTTCTAAATGTTCTTTTTCTGAATCTGCATTCAAAGCAGGGCAAATCCAGACAGATGAGATAATCTCTTTAAATCTTTTCTATTTTTTCTACTTTTTCTTCTTGGCTATGAGCACACAAAATGACACAGCATTTAGTTTTGGCACAAGTTCAAAAAACATTTCCGAACCTAAATCAATTTCTGGCTGGAGGGAAAAGGGAAAAGATATTCACAACAAGCTAAGCAGCTGCATTTGTCTTTAACTAGACAGATGTGTCACTGTATTCTGCATTTTTGTTTATGTTCTGATCATATGGGTGTTAAATTTGATGTTTGAAGCATTTATCTAAAAACATGTTATGTGAGAACGCTAGAGAAAGACAAAAGACACGAGTCAGAACAATGTGGACATCAATACCAGAGTCAGAAAAGGCCGATTGTGCTGTTCTGTGGTTTGTTGTTTACCCTTCTCAGGTAACATGTCTCTGTGACCTTCAAAAATATCACAAACTCCTATTGATTATGTTTATGATTAAATGATGTACCACTGAGAATATGGCAAAAGAAAGCAGAGTCATTTCAAATGTTATGCTCAGGTCGAATCCACTTTCTTTGCATGTGCACATAAGCCAGATAAAAACTAATTCTCACAATAGCAAGTTAAACTACTCAATCTAATATCTGTCCTGTAGATCAGTCTTTCTCAAAGAGTGTGTCCGTGAGTGACCCCTAGTGATCCGTGAGTATATTGGTATAATGTCACATTTTTATTAATATATTATAAGTTTAAAAGTGTTTCTCAAACTGTTTAAAAATGACTAGTATAGAGTGTAGCATAGATGTAGCGTAACTACGTAGCTATGTGGGTTCATTTTACGATCTTACGTCATAAACGATCTGCGCCGTCAATTTGAGACCAGATCATTAAATTTAACTGACGTTAAAAGAAAATTTTATGAAAAATCTGACGCGGCAGTCAAGGTGCATCAGGACTATGCACCTTGACTGCCGCATCAGATTTTTCATAAAATTTTCTGGTGGTTCACCCGCAGCGACAAAAAGTGATTTTGTGTGTGTTTGAGAACCCCTGATGTAAAAAGCTTGGCTGTAAAAAAAATAAAATAAAAACTTAATTTTCCTTAAAAAAAAAAGCTTGAATGTCAAAAAATACTTAATTTTCATGAAAAATGTTGGATGTGAAAAAAAAATAGATTTTCTTGAAAAAAGCTTGAATGTCAAAAAATACAAATTTTTTTCATGAAAAAAGCTTGAATGTGAAAAAACTTAATTTTCACGAAAAAAGCTTGCAGGTGAAAAAGAAACTTAATTTTCATGAAAATAGCTTGGATGTGAAAAAATACTTAATTTTCACAGAAAAAGCTTTAAGTAAAAAAAAAAACTTATGTTTCCTGAAAAAAGCTCGGATGTGAAAAAAACAAAACAAATATGAAAAGAGCTTGAATGTCAAAAAATACAAAAATATTTGTTGAAAAAAGCTTCAATGTCAAAAAATACTAATTTTTTTCATGAAAAAAGCTTGGATGTAAAAAAACAAAATTTTCCTGTAAAAAAGCTTGGATGTCAAAAACCTTAATTTTCATGAAAAAAGCTTGAATGTCAAAAAATACTAAATCTTTTCATGAAAAAAGCTTGGATGTCAAAATACTTTATTTTCATAGAAAAAGCTTTAAGTAAAAAAAAAAACAACTTCATTTTCTTGAAAAAAGCTTGAACATGTTTTGAAGCGAGGTTGTATGAGGTACTTATCCATAGTGTGTTACCTACAGCAGATGGCGGTCGGCACGCCCCAAGAGAAGTAGACAGGAGTACTGCTAATGCACAGTAATGCAGCAATGTACTGTGCGGACAGGGGCAACCATAAAACGTATTTTAGCCACCTTAAAGAAAAATCTATATCAGTTTAAGTGTACGCTACTGTATACTAAGAATACGTACACTGCTTTACCTTACCAAAGACCCCTTTCCATTAGGAGAACTGAAGCTATTATCTATGCTCTCTTCAAAGCCAACAGACTCCTTTTAACAAAAACACAAATTTTTCCTCACAGAACACGGAAGTTGCTGGTCTACCACTGCCTGGTAGTGGTAACTAATTGGTTATTTTGTTTGTTTTATTGTGTGACATTGGTGAATCCAAACTAACACTTACACCAAAGTCACACAATAACCCAAACAAACTAGCCAACAACTCCTGTTCTTTGAGGTAAATTACTGGTTTTGTAGCGCATCGATAACGTCTTCAGTCCCCTGTCGGAAAGGGCTGTGCATGCATTCTGCTGATAATCTAACAAACTAGAGGCCTGTATCCTCTGAGCCCAGTTTTCCATTTGAGTTTCAAAGGAAGTCTGGTAAGCATCTTATCAAGCATTTATTCAGACCACTAAGGAACATATTGATTATGCAGCTGCTGTCTTCTGCCTCTACAAAACTCCTGAACCTCATTCTCAAACATCAAAGTAGGCGTTGCAGATATACTATGAAACATGAGTCTGGAATTGCAGGTCCCATTTATAGCCTCAAATTTACATTTTTAAACTTTTAAACAAGAAAAAATCAGCCACTGTGTCTTTTGCCAGTTTTGCCAGGCTATTAACATACTGCTTAATTAGGAAGAAGCCCCTGATTTTAAAACACTAATGGATGATAAACTTGGCAGCACAACTCATGGTGCTACAGCAGGTTTATAAAAGCTGCATTAATTGATTTTGGCCAGTGGAACAAGCTCTAAACACAACACTGACATATTGTATAATCACCTTTTAAATTAATATGGCAACCTTTTAAATTGCTTTTTACACATCGAGCAGACAAGGAGAAGCAGTGTGTCATTATAGTATGTGTTAAATGATCTCGTTATAGCGTTGAAATGGTGAACATGTTGGCATACAGTTGCTAAAACCAAAACATAAGGCTAAAAGATGGCAGGATTTCTGCCAGATAATTATTATGCCGGGCCTAAGCATCAGGCCTTTAAAAAATAATGACATGAGTGTGTGTGTGTGTGTGTGTGTGTGTGTGTGTGTGTGTGTGTGTGTGTGACGGTGTCTGAGTGGTAGTTCAGCAGTAACATTATAGCTGCTGTGAACATAGCAGTGCAGCGTGTGTACAGTTTTTTTGTCAGTGAATAAATGCTACAACTCCTCAAGAAGACCAAAACCTAGCTCCTGTGTCTTGCTTGCAACGTGCTGATTAGATTGAAGGGGGTTAGCAACAACAACGACTCAGGCTCACTGAAGGTGGGTTGACCCTTAAAAACCCTGGAGTCTGTAGAATGGCTCATTTCACATACCGGTATTGATTACAGCTGCTTTAAAGTCCATGATGTTAAAGTACCATAAAAACGACTTTCTAATTAAGTCTTTTTTTTTTAAAGAATAAATAAACTGGAGTAACGATTCACTATTTACATTCAAAAGTGACATTCCCCATCAGATGGCACCTACATTAAGCTGACTTCAGCATCATAAACGAAACAAACATGTTTCTTTTTTTGATAAGAACAGTTAAAAAGCATTCTCTGCTTTTCTTAAAGCAGCACTGATGGATTTGTTGCTGTTAAGATGCTGTGAAATTGTCAGGCTAAGGTGTGCGACCTTGTGAGAAGTCTGAGTGCACTTCAGTTCCCATAAAAAACTGTGACACTGTGAAAGGCAAATCTTGACGGTCCTGGAAACAAGCCAGCATCACATGGCAATGAAGCCTTATGATACACATCCACGCAGACGCATACCACATACCACATACTTCATACTTCATACTTCATACTGTATGTTCTTAGGCACAACTTAGTCATGTTGATTTTAATTCAGAGTCCGGGACATTCAAGGACTTTAAGTTCAGAAGCAGAAGGCACAGATATAACTGTTCACTAAGGTTGACCTCAGGGAAATCTGAAATCAAATACAGAAGCTACTCACCACCTCATTTGACCATAAAGCCCCTTTTTTAATTTGAAAGTTGTTCGATTTTTTTGCTTTAGCCAAGATAGCTTTGTGACTCTAGGGAAGGTAATGTCAGGTCTACCACTTTGGTCCAGACTGACAATAACAACTATTGTATCTATTGCTGTTACAGGATGAAAGCTACTAACTTTGGTGATCCTGACTTTTTCTCTAGCAACCAGCAAGTTGAATGTTTCATTTATCTAGTAAAATATCTTGGGATGAGGAAATGGCACAAACTTTGGCCATTTATGGTTTCCCAAAATACCCTACTGACTTGTGGATCCCCTGACTTTTTCTCTAGCGCCACCAAGAGGTTGACACTTGTGGTTTTGAGTGAAATATCTCAACCACTATTGGGTGAATTGCCATGAAATTTGATTCAGACATTCATGTTCTCTTCTGGATGAAATGTAATAACTTTGGTGATCCTCTGACTTTTCTTTTAGCGCCATCACCAAGTCAAACATTTGAATGTGTTCGTATGTTAACATGCTAAGCTACGATGGTGAACGTGGTAAACATTACTCCTGCTAAACATCAGCACTCATGTCATAATTTAGCTCAAAGCACAGCCTTACAGAGCTATTGGGGCTCTTTGTCTAATATTTTAATTAATCTGGTTTGTTTAGATTCTTTGTGTCAGTGTCTTACAGCGCTGCAGCCGTTCTGAAATAACACACTTATTTCAAAAGATTATATAATATTTCATCTGTAAAGTAATAACATAAGAGCAAGGTTTTTCATCCACAGCTTTGATCTGATCATCTTCATGATGAAGTTTTATTTGGGGGACATTTTGCTCGTATTAGATTGTTGACAGTGGAGATGTGACAGAAAATGAGGAGAGAAAGGGTCTTCAGCCAGACTTGAATACATGGTTAGCATCTTAAACTCCTAGGTTAAGTATTGCACAGTGGGAAAATAGTACCATCAACAATACTTATTTTTAGTATTTTAAAGTGCACTTTATTGTCATTTATCCATTGTGAGCATATAGTTCACTTAAAATGTAGACAGAATTCATTTAAGAGGTAAAGTTTCTCTTTGCAACTCTTTGCAAAAAACACCACTACAGGCAGTACCAACATTGTGAAGTTCTCATTTGTTTATACTTGTTATACCCAGGTATCATCATTAATTTGACATATCTTGCCATATTCTGAGGTTTCTTCTTTTGTTTTGTGTGAGTTAACTAAAGAAAATTCCGTGTTGAAATTGCTGCAGTTGTCAGTTGTGTAAGAGGGACACTGAAAAATATCTCAGCTGGTGATTCTGACCATCATCGTGCTTTTCACTCAGCAGTGTTGGAAATGAATTATATCTTCATGCGTCCAGCGTGATTGTATTCTCCACGGATATTGGCAAAAGAAGACATTTGGACATTTCCTCCTACGCACCTGTCTACAAGAAAATTAAGGTGTACATGAGCCTTCACAGTTGAGATTTGATTCTCCACAGACATGAAAACTTAGCGAAGCTGGACAGAAGAGCCGTGTTCAAAATGCTGCAGTGACATGCTTTGACTTTACATCATTTGAAATGCATTTTTTATGGATGGCTGCACTTTAGTTTGATCTATAGTAGAATATGATCAGAATGCGGACAATGTGAAATCAATTATTATACAATTATGTTGAAGAATGTATACTTAAATCTCTAGTGCACTTCCATATTTGACTGTTTTTCCCCTCATTTTATTAACATTTGACATGTTAAAGAGGTGGTCTGGTTGCTGGTTCAAACCCCCGCACAGACAGGTAAATAAAGAGCTACTCTGTCAGTTTATCTGCTCTTTCAACAGCTGTTGTTTAAGTGATGTTTAGCAAAGCAGCATAAGCTGGTGTGATTGTGAAACAGGGAGTTTCTGGGAGAAAAAAAAAACCTCACCTCTGTGTTATTCAAGAGTTGATGCTTGTGTTGCATCAGACGTTTTCCTGTACAGACCCACGTACTGTTTCAAAACCTGATAATGAGTGATGGGTGGAATATTTAACTGCGACTCAACACGTTAAATACTTGTTCCAGACAAAAGGATTTCCTGGACTTTCTTTGACTGTGACCTTTGACCATTTTTATCTCGTAGTAATACAAGAGCTGTCCAGCAGTCTTAAAGCAGAGCTCTACTCACAGAGCGGTTCATTTGGGAGTTTTGAAATTCAACCACCTTGACAGTCACTAAAACCTTTTGTTCTTTCTAATTATCTGTACTTGTTTTAGAAGATTAGATTTATTAGACCTGCCACCAACCAAATCTGGAGAAAAACTTCAGACGTGTCAAAGAGGAACAGACATCTGGTTGATCAGATTGGTTTTTCCTTCTTAAATTGATTGGTTGACTTGTACAAGGACTGCATGTGCAAATTAAGTGTGATGTTATATAACAACATAAATTAACATTTAAATATACATTTTTTCTAACAACTGGAGCCATTTTGAAGGCAACGTCTGTGATACACGAGGAAATCACCCATATTTACTGCAGTATTGGACCTGCTATCACATTTTTAGAGGGAGCAGTGTGGCTCTAGCGGCGCTAAGGTCAGTCAGTTGGTTGGTCGGTTGCCTTTATTGATAGTACAGAAGAGATCAACTGGAAATAGGGAGAGAGAAGAACTAATAACTGTTATCAATGTAATTACAGCACAGAGCTCAAACATCTGCCCTTGTCATGTGATTACCACATGGTTGGCCTCCATGCATGTTGTGAAAGCAACTCTGCCACATGTATGTGTCTCATCTACATGCCACTAGTGGCCAATGACTGTGTCTAATAGCTTCTACTCTGCCTTTAATTACCCACATTTATAATTAATTTGGAGAAAATTAGATTGAACCGTGCATGCAGCACAGCCAGATATATCACAGTGTCACTCTTGTTTGAGGAATGTTGGTTTTCGACTAAGACTTACCATCATCATCATCATCATCATCAACAATGACGTGAAAATCGTATCACATCAATCATAGAATAACATTTTAAACATGTTCTTCTTATTTAATTCTACATGTGAAAAACAATCTCAATAGAGTTGATGGAAATTCATGCTGTCTCCTGATGTATTATAGTTGAAAAACTAAAACTAAGATGAATTTACGTTACTTTTTACTTTTATTTTTTATTATTTGTGTAACCAGGCAATACCATTTCAGTTTAGTTGTAGTTTTTCTTAAAGGATGTCGTTTTTCTTTAGTTTTCAGTTTACGACAATATTTTTCACGGCTTATTTTAGTTTTTATTTCAGTATTCGATTACAATAATAACCCTGCATGTGAAAGCTCACACAAACATCGAGAGCAAGCTCTACCCAGCATGCCGTTCGGCGGTGTAACAGTTAATAGGGGTTCTTTCTCAATACACTACACAGTGTACACAACGCACTACCATTTATAATGTCCTGTATATCTCAAGAGCTTGCACTCGACACTGCACTGGGTCCTAAGGAAAGGACAGACAGACTTCTTTTCATTTTAGTTAGATTTACTGTTTCAGGGTGAGGTTTTAAAAATGTTCGTGTCAGATCCAGTGACCGATAAAGTTTTGGCAGTGGGTGTTTGGAAATGACCTGACCGCTACCCCTTATTTCCCCTCTCAATTAGCGAGTCCACGTGATCACCACAGCCTGTGCTCTGTGTTACAGTTAGTCAAGAAAAACAACATACCAGCAGCTAATTTGTTGCCTCCGTGAAAAATTACTATTAGTCAGAAGATGCGACTTCAAATTAATTTCTACATGTGTTCAGGTCACGTCGCGGACCTCCACGGTGTCTGGAGGGCCTTATAAATCACTTACACATAAGCAGACAAAAAGGAATTTGTTCCCCAGGGTCATGGAGCTTGTCACACACATTCCCACATCTGTCATTATCGGGAAATAAGCCAAAGTTGAGACATTACTCAGGAAGTCACAAGATGTCTTTCACTTTTTATTCCTGTGTTGTTTTATTCTCCAACGGATCCTCTCCTTAGGTTTCATGTTTTTCTGCTTTTTATTACTCTATTGTCTTTAAAACCATCTTTTTTATGAGGGTTTAAACCACATTATAACTAACTAATTAAGTACACTTTATTTTATATTCCTAAAAAAGAGAGTTCACAGGTGCACATGAAATGCAACAGTATTTTTAAGACCATTTTGAAGTGCAGAAATTACAATTATTTCTTCTTTTGTGTGTTTGCCAGAGGAGAAAACCAGACCAAGAAAGCTCTTTTAGTTAGTAGCTGAAAGGGCACATAATTCTCTGAGCAATAATATAAAAGGGAATTGAATAAACAAACAAACTTCATCATATCAGAAGTGGGGAATAACACATGGATACTAGCCAAAATATTTCAAAAGCCAGGCCACTTTGGCCGTATTAGGTACTCTAACTTTAAAATGCTTCATGTTTACCAACACAGTGCATAAAATGAGTTATACAGAGCAGAAATTATGTATTGTTTTTGTGTTTAGCTTTCTCTGGATAGAGACTCACTTCTTTTAAATCATTTCCCTTTCGCATCCTTTCCTGATGCACTTTTAATGTAAGTGATGGGGGGGGAAAAATCCACAGTCATCGTTCTGTGTAAAAATCTGTTTGGGTATCAAGTTTTATGAAGTTAATATGAGGCGTCAGCAGTCTGAGTTAGAAAAATCAAGTGGATACAGTTTTTTTTAGTACAAGATACTCTTCTACTGCAGCAGTAGCTGTCCAGGGAAACACAGACACGCTGTAAAACACTAAAAAGGCTGAAACTTTGGATGATATCCACTCAATTTGACTAACTGCTGAATCCTTATATAAGCTTCAGATACATTTTCTAATGGATTCTGTCCATCATCACTTACATTGGAAGCCTGTTAAGAAGGAGTCATTTTAATGGCCGGTATGAACAGGAAGAATGATTAAGTAAAAAAAAAAAATGTGTTGCAGTGTTCACATGCAGCTGATTATTATTTTAAGACATACTTGGAAAAATTGTGAAGCTATCCTTTAAGTTTTGCTTTTAAGTTACCGATATCGCTGTATTAAAGTTGACTGATATACCGTGTATAATTGCTTATCTACTTTATTGAAAAAAACATTTAAGTGAGTGTGTGTCTGAGGTACAAACAGGAGCACCTACTGTATATGTTAATGTTAATAATCATAGGACTTTATTTTAAAAGCTCTCAGCTTAATTTTCATTTAGTAGTAATTTTAACATGTCAACGCTTTAGTTACTGTTTATAACATGTTACAGTTTCACAGGTTTATATTTCTTTTTATTATTATTCTGTTCTCATTCTTTTAAAGGTCGTTGTAACTGATGATAATAATAATAATAATCAGAATAATAAGATTTTAATACTGTATACCGTGAAACTGTGATATTTTCTGAGATGGTTATTGTACGATGAAAATCTCACATGCCCGACATCAGAACTTACTTTTGCTATAAAATCTATAAAGTCTCAAACGCTGCCGCACTTTACACCTCACACATTATTACACGCCGATAAAACATGTTAACATGTTAACATTTACATTAAAAACTCGCCATGTGCTGCTGGATCTACCCTATCTATCCATCAGCCCAGTCGGTCCCATTGTTTTTGCAGCAGCAGCCGCAGCAGAGGTTGTTTGTTATGGGAGTGTGTGCTGAGTCAGCCAAAGCCCGGCTTTACTCCGCCGCAGTAGACAGATGTCTGCCTGCAGAGAAACATTAAACCCAGACTGACACACCGCAGTACTCTGCCGGGCCGCTGGCACACTTTTATACATTTATACAGAGAGATAGACATGTTTCTCCACATGTGTCTAATGGTAGCATTGGCAGTGGTTGTGTGCAGTAGCTCACGTGTTGCTCCTCCTCATATGTGACCACTCCCTGAATTTCAGTCCTCTCACCAACAACATCTACTGTAACTCTACTTCTGTCTTATTGAGTGAAATCAGACTCTGTAGTGTACTGAAATAGATATGAAGTGCAGGTAAAAATTAATTAAAAATATGATGCAAAAGAGTGAAAAAACACTTCAGCTTTTTTGGCCAACAATGTGTACACATACAAGGAATTTGACTTTTTTCCATTTCTCTCATTGTACATACACAGAAACATTGGTGCAAAGTAAAAAAAAAAGTACAAGTACAATTTGGAGCTACTTTACTTGAGTGTTTCTATTTTGTGCTACTTTATACCTCTTCTTCACTACGCCTTAGAGGAAAATATTGTACTTTTTACTCAACTACCTTCGTCTGACAGTTTTACTTTCTTTGCAGATTCACATTATTATTACAAAATAGAGCCTAAATTAGCAAACAAATTATGATGTACCGTATTATTATAGTTTAAGATACCCAGCAGTATATGAAGTAAGTACAATTAGATCCACCTTTACTAGCTGCAGCATTAAATTGATGAACACATTAATGCATCACTTATTATAATCCAATATATATGATTCTGAGATGTTGCCATTCTGCATAATGCATAAAGTCCTTTGGCACTTTAAGTATATTTTGATACTGTTGTACTTTTACTTAAGTAAAGTTTTGAATGAAGGACTTATTTCTGCACTGTGGTTTTAGTACTTAAATAAAAGATCTGAATATTTCTAAACTAAGAACAAGGACAATAAAGCTGAACATAGAGGTTTGTTCAGCTGTTTTATCATAATAAAAAGAGCCCAGCAAGTGCCCTGCACACTGTTCATTATATCTGCTTTTTATTTTATTTCCTATGCAGCAATGACTGTCTGTATAGTCCCTGTTAAAACAAACTAACAAATGCATTAAAAATAAAGGAAAAATACGTTTTTGGGTAGATTTAATCTCAGGCAGCCATGTGGGAAACAAACTTTTCGCTGTTCTTGTTTAAGTAGAATTGACAGAAGTAGGCGGTAACTAAGGACACGTATTACATGGCATTTGTTCAGGTCAAAGTTTAAGAACATTTTATTTAATTTGATTATTCACATTTAGTGAGACTCATTCACTCTGATTTTTCTCTTTTTATTCCACTGAATGTATCTTGAAACATTAATTCATTCAACGTTTACTTCTCGAGAAATCATTGAGAGCATACCCTTATTTTTAATGATTTCATAAAACTAATTTAATGATGACACATACATTTGATTGATAATACCACCTTTTCTGTAATGCAGTATTTTCCCCATGTAAAGTTCTTCAGTTCTGCAGATGTGAGGGTGAAACATGAGATTAAGCTTCTCACTCAGTACTTTCCATAACTGGGATAGTTTCCAGTGACATCCCGAGGAACTACTGGTACTTGTTGTACTCAAGAGCACAAACGCTGACTTTGTGCAAGAAACAGGTTGGTGGTGAAGCTACAAAAACACCAGCTACAGCATCGACTAACGCCACTGAACATGCGTTTTGAATTTGCACCGTCATGCTTACCTTCAGCACACATCTGCTCTTCAGTCTAAGGCCACCAGAGGGCAGTCCTGGCCTCCTTTTGACAAGTGTGGAAGAAATGTATTCAGGGATATTTTTTGCCCTGAGTGCAGTTTCTCAGGCTGTGGGCTGCCTGTAACAAAGCTCTAATGCTGTAGGTAGGGCTGTAACAATATCAGATTTATTATTTATTATACAGAAACTGTTAGTTTTTGTGATTGTGTGTTTTGTTTATTTTTTGTTGCATTCAAAATACAAGTGTAGAGAGGTGGAGAGAGAGTGGAACCATAACTGTGCAAAAGTGTACACAAATATAGAAACATAAATCATTATTTACACTAGAGCTGCAAAACTTAATTGATAAATCGATAAGTTATCAACTATTAAATCAATGTTAAGCCAATTAACTCAAAATTCTGATTCCAGCTTCTTAAATGTGAATATTTTCTGGTTTCTTTAACTCCTTAATGACAGTAAATTGAGTTGTGGACAAAACAAGACATTTAAGGACCTTTGGGAAACACTGATCACCATTTTCTGACATTTCTTTGACTAAACAACTAATCGATTAATCGAGAAAATCACCGGCAGATTAATTGAAATAAAATAATTGTTAGTTGCAGCACTAATTTACACAATCACACTTTATTATAATTTATATCAGTATTAATTATAATTTATATAATTCATAATTACACTTTACTTATCTACTTAACCATCCACTTCATTGTAGTGTTCACGTGTGTTTTTATTGTGTCCTTTTTTACCTTTCTGCTGTAACCATGTAAATTTCCCCACTGTGGGACTAATAAAGGATTTCTGATTCTGATTATGAATCTTATCACGTGTATTATTATTAACATGATATCAGTATTTTATTATTTAGATATCATGGTTATCGTCAATACCGGTATATTGCGACAGCCCTAGCTGTAGGTTAGAGATTTTTTATAAATTTGGGTTCACCAGTCACTGTAAAGAAAGCAGGATTTTCGTGAAGTTTGAGGGAAATGTTTCCCTAGGAGGCCTTGATCAGGGCAAAAACAAAAGTCTGTGCATAAACCATAGGCAGTCAGTCATGTATTGACTAATACCTCATTGTGTGTGCATGGGTGGTGTGCAGAAAGGTACGTTTATTTTGAGAGGTTGGTAGAAATTTGTTTCATGGTGAGTTTTTTGTAATCTGGATGAAATGTTTGTGTCTATGACCCCAAAAAGCGACACACAAATGATGAGGCGTGAAGCCTAAAGACTCACACAAGGCAGTTTGGGTATTTTTACTGTATTATTGAATAAAATCAAAACAATATTCCACAAAAAAATACAATACAGTACCAGCCCTTTATTATCAAGCATCCTTCAGCTATATTTATATCATAATCAGCATCAATAACATACAGTTTGTGCTTTACAGACCCTACGGCCACTCATACAATTAACTCTTAACTTAATTAAATAACTCTGCACCTTTCTGCTTTCAGTCCTGTCAGATAGATTATGCGAATGAAAAAAAAAAAAGAAAACAGAGAAGTGGTTTCATTTCAGAGGCTGAAATCCAACAGATTCACACTGTATTTCTGTGCAGAGCCATCAGGAGCAAAAAACAAGTTGTTGTTGGAGCAGCAGTGTGCTCCTTGTACATCTCATGTGATTGGTCGGTGGTCTGAGTCTGGGCAAAACAAGCTCTAAACCCCTCCTACTGAACAAGTGACGCAAGCTGCTACCTCCCACCCCTCCTCCTCCTCCATGTCCTCCTCCTCCTCCTCTTATTTTTCCCCCCTGGCCCTCGCAGCCACCTCCTCCCTCAGCTAGTTTACTGTCATCCTGTCAGGATACATTAAGCTCATATGCCACTAGTGTTCACCGAGCACAGGCAAAAAAAAAAAGGCAATGAAGAAGGAACGATGGCGGGTTCTGGTTCTTAACGCTTTACATAATACTTCGCCTCAGTTCTTAGGGTTTTGTCAATGAAGCTCGAGCTCAGACAACCACATGAACCTCAACAAGAATAAAAAAATAGATTCAGTAGTAAGGCACGTTGTCGAGACGAGAGATGGAGATGAGGACGGATTGCTCTGGTCTGACACTGGAATACTAGAGTCCATTGGACTGGATTTTCAGCCAAGTTAAAACAGTGAAAAACTAAATGTTTTCTATCAGAGACAAACAGGAAAGTCCAGGTAAACCAACAAACAGACGTCAGGAGGTAGAACAGGAGTAAACCACAGGTAGTGAAGGTCGAACATCTTTGCGGTCCTTCATTCTGTATCTCTTCTACAGGACAGGTGATTGGAGTTTCATGTAGAAACACATATAAAACAGTTTTTTTTTACAAATCCATACCATCATGGCCATAAAAATACATACTGTAGGCGTCTGTTGTCATTTACAATTCTGAGACATGGCAAAGTCGTCCAGATTGGACTGATCAGCTCCTCAGTCAGAACCAGACTGGGATAACATGACAATTTATTCTTTATTTTATTTTTTTATTTTTTTATTTTATTCTAAATTTATGTTTTACATGTTCATGACATGTTGGATTTACCATAAATACAAGCTGCCGAGAAGTATAAACTGTTCACGTCAACCGTATGGCGACAGGCTCTGATAGTTTGTCCCATTTGATGTCACAAACACTGACAGTCCACGGTCATAAAGAATCTGAATTATAAATTACACTCTCACGCAAACAATAGACTTTACATCAAATAATATCTGCTGCAGTTTGTGGTTGAACTTTCATTCATAAATAAGAATATTAGATAAAGACGTATAAACATTTTAAACTTTCTCTATCAGAGCAGCAAGATGTCATCCATTTGTTTCTGCTTCTTGTGAAACGACATGAACGTGGTATTAATCTCTAGGGATTTGAAACGTACTTCTTTGGCTGGTAAATCCCCAAATTCAGTGGCCACATTCTCCTTTTCACAAGCCAAATACATATGGACTGTCCACTGCTGCATGAACACAGCCACAAAGACTTTTGGCTGATCCTACATGGAGCAATTAAAGCCATTCAGTTCTAATACTAAAAGGAAACTCAGGCATTTGCCCTCCTGGCAAGCACACACTCTCTTAAGTAATTGAAGGGATTTCAATTAATAATCAACCCAAGTCTGATCTTACAGTCTGAGTGACGCACAAACCATGGCAGGTCAGGTTCCTTCTGTTGGATTCACTCAGAGAGGTGCTGCTGCTTTTACCAAAACTTAATAAAACAGGCGAAAAAAGTGGCATAAACAATGTGAGAACGGATCCACCTGGACGTACAGTTTTACCAAATTAAGGAAAATCCACTTTTACAGTTACCTTACAATTATTACAGACTATTGAGCTGCTATTCATTACACAACCTGTCCTGAAACTGCAGAGCTGTCAGATCTATTTCCTGCTTCTGTGGCTGCAGAAATGGGTCATTCTGTCAGTTGAAAATGGCATTTGTCCTTGTTGAATGTCAACAATAATATTCGATAGTATAAGTTTTCCACCATTTAATTTCACTGAGACTTCTAGAAATATCTGTACGTGCCTTCACATTACTAAAAGTGTGAGTTATAATAACCAAAAACAGTATAAAAGTGGATGTTTCCCTAATTTCTGCTAATCGCATGAAACATTTTAAACCGGATTCCTCATGTATTGTCATAAATATGTTGTGTTTGAAGTTCATGCACATAACTCAAGATATTGGATGGGTTCTTATAAATTAGCTATGTGCATAGGAATGCGAGAAGAAGCTTAAATCGCATTTTCAAACAAGATATCAGATGGAGCTTTAATAATCAAAGGTCCCGTTAAGATTCCTTGTTCCCGGCCTCCACTGTCAGCCTTTGATTGTGTGCAGTAAATGTTTTAGGAATGTGTATTGGCGATCAGGACTTTACCAGAATCTCCATGATGTGGTCCAGCTCGTTCATGTCCATCAGACACGACTGGAGACTGCCCGCCGAGGCGTGGCTGGGAGAACGTCACATCATCACATCCTCATCCTCATCCGCCCAAAGCGACACACTGACGGGCCACAGAGAACCCGCCGCCCAGGAAGAAGGCAGTTCTGAAGTCTCGTACATCGATGTGTCAATGTCCTCAAAGATGTCGTCCAGGGCGAGGTCGCTGAGGTAGCCCATGGCGTTTACTGCATCACTAAAAGTATTGATCGTTGCAGCAGGTAGCGATTTCTGCTGGTCGGGCGAGCTGTTCGCCTCCTGCGAGGGGAATTCTGGAGACAGTGGCGGAGACAGAGACAGGATGTCCCCGTCACCCTCTGCACACCCGGGGCATGTAACCTGCATGTCCTCCCTGAGAAGGCAGGAGTCCGTGTGGACGCGGTTGAGGAGAACCTCCGATGTGCAGGTTCCCACCCCGTCGCTCTGCATGTCCTCCTGGATCTGCCTGAGCGTGTTGATGAGCAGTACGGAGCGACGCAGGCTGAGCACCATCCCGGACTGGTAGCCCTGGAGCTTCTCCATGCAGAGGTCGAGCACAAGCTGACGCTGCTGCAGGTGGCTCATGTCGGATTTGGGCGGACCCACAAGGAACTCCGCATCTCCTCCGCCTTCCTCCCCATTCTTCTCCTTCTCTGCAGCAGGGAGGGTCTCGCCCACCAGCTCCTCCAGGCAGTTCCACTTCCGCTTCACACCGCGACCCAACATCGACCTACAATAATAGACGGATTACACTTGATTACACTCAGTTACACTTGATGTACAATGCATTGACCTATATGAATTTTAAAGACTGCTGTACATATAGCTGAAGCAGTGCAGCTAATATTAATATATTTATAGTTTTAACATTTTCTATGCTAAAACACAACCGGTAGTCAGTGGTTTTCTGCAAAATTGGAAAATTGAAAGTAGTGTTGCTGCTTTTATTCAAAGAAATACACAATCAAAGAAAATGACGAGAGACACTAGAGCTGCAACTACCTATTATTTTCATTATCGATTATTCTCTTTTTATATATGTATCTGTGTGTATGACGTGTGCCTGTACATAGACTCTTTGATTCCGTTTAACTAACTATATGTGTGCAGGTATTTATAACACTGAGTACATATGAAGTGAATGTGTGTGCGTATGTGCGGTGTAAAGTATTTCTTTAAATGTTTTTATTTGAATTTGAACATGGACTAGTCTTTAGCTAAATAGATCTAAATAAAGTAGTAGGATCACGTCAGGCTGCATTGCCATGTAATAAACCAGGGGTGTCAAATTCAAACTTACTGAGGGCCATTCTGACGGTTGTGAATAAAACCAGGGGCCATGACATTCATTACAGTGATTCTTGTTATGGTTACAACTCATATACATGACTCAGAGATAACGTCAATGCAGCCAAACTGGCGTGTTTATTCACAATCAAACCAAAACACATGACTGGCGAGAACCTGCCAGGAGAGGGCACATGGATGACAGGACCATAACAAATATGTTTAGAACTAGGCTAGCAGGTGGATTAAATAAAATAAAAATAGTGTGTTCCCCCTTCATATTTGTGGATAATTCTTTATATCAGCAAAATAAGATGAAAGTGCTGTCAATAGCATCAAGTGCAAAACCAATGCTGTTTTTAAAGATAATAATAAGAAAAGAAAAAAAGAGAAGTGCACAATTAAACAAACTACATTAGCAGTCTAGCCTACAGTAGGTTCAGTTTATAACAAAATAGTTCACAATTAAACAAAACCATTAGGACTACTACTGTATCTTTCAACACAACAAATGTTTTCTGTGATAACACAAAATAGTCAGTGCAACAAGGCCTATCTGAAATGCATTGTAGTTTAACTTTTACCAGACACTCTGCACCTTTTCTTACAGATGATCTCATCTATTCTAGGCTTAATGTCCTTTGCTGTGGCCACTTTCAATACCGACGTCAAATGCTGGTCAGTGATCCGGGATCTGTGGGATGTCTTATTCAAGTTCATTATAGAGAACATCTGTTCGCATGAGTAAGTGCTCCCGAACATGGACATGATGCGTGCAGCATGAAGACGCAGCTCTGGCACAGATTCAGGGAGGAGAGGTGCAAACTCAGCAGCACCGACTGACTGGTACTGGGTCTTCAGAGCGCTGTTACATTGCAGTTCAATGAGTTCCAATTGCAGGTGCTCAGGGGCAGTGTCGACATCAATTGCAAAAGGATTTGCGAACAGGTCAATGTTGAATTTCTGTGATTCAAAATCAGCAAACCTCCTGCTGAATTCCTCTTTGAGTGTGTTCAGTTTGTCAGCATACATTTGGGTCGGGAGTGGAATGGTGACGGTGGCGCTTATTGTTTGACAGGTAGGAAAGTGGGTTAAATTACCTCTACGCATCTGCCCCTCCCACAGACGCAGTTTCAGTTCAAATGCCTTCACGGAGTCCCGCATCTCTGTGATCAGCTGCTTTCTTCCCTGGAGTTTCACATTTAGTGAATTGAGGTGCTCAGTAATGTCACACATAAACGCCAAGTCGCC
>CALSCE010000197.1:1494282-1507439 GCA_943593645.1 Bovichtus variegatus
TTTTATATTATATATATTTTTATATTATATGGAATTTTTCCATTATATGGAATTTTATATTATATGGAATTTTATATTATATATATTTTTATATTATATGGAATTTTTCCATTATATGGAATTTTTCCATTATATATATTTTTATATTATATGGAATTTTATATTATATGGAATTTTTCCATTTTTATGCAAACATTCAAACAAAATGTAATACACAAAATATTTGGTGCACCTCATTTTACCCTGAAAATAATCTTGATGACAAACCAACTTTATTCATAGATACTAATAGGTTAATAGTACTTTAAGGAACAGTGTTGTGGCCTATGATATCCAAGACAATTGAAAGACATGACATTAGGGGGGTAAATGGACTGCATTTATATATTGTCACGTGTTCCTTTTTAATAATAAGCAATAACACTGGGTTTCTACATTTTTCTGGGTTATAAACCTGATTTTAGATGCCAAATATCTCATGATTTAAAAAAAGTTGTTTAAATATAACAGGTAGGGCATATAGATTATATATATATATATATATATATATATATATATATATAGAAAAAACGGTGTATTTCAGAAGTATTAATGTATCAAACTTATGAAATGTGAATATTTCATGTCACGTTCATCCTGGCCAAAATAATTGCAATTCATAATATTATCGAAACATTCATCGAAATATGCTTATGCTTAACACACAAATATTTAGTTTGTGACAAAAAAAAATTCTATATCGCATCATCTCTAATCAAACTATTAAGAAATAAATATCATTACATCATTATAAGAAATATCTAAAAGGTGTAGAAAGTCGCAGTGTCCACCTGAACGCAGCATTTTAAAGGGACCAGTGACTCGGATGGGAAGGGGAGGGTGACAGGAAAGACGGAGGAGGGCAAACACCAAATAAGGAAACTTTTCATTCACGTTTTTCAGCCTCTTCCTCCTGAAGCTTTCACAGCACTTCTGCTTCTTCTTTTCTGTCATTCCCTCTTATTTCCTCTTCTACTTCTTCTTAACAAAAAAGTTACTATTTAACATTACGAAATGATTGCATTCATTGTGTTTGCTCACCTACATTTTGTGGTGTTTAGGGGAAAATTGCATGTCTGTTCAAATCCACGTTAAAACCTAAAATGCTGAGGTGCCTTTCAGCTCTTGTGCCAAAAGATAAAAAATACAGACAAACTTCAATCTCTAGTAAGTAAATTATGACCTTTATGCATGCAGGGGTTAGTTAATAAGGGGTTTGTCGTACAATAACAGACCTTTTTTTATTGTAAGTTGTTTTTATGGTAGTTAATTTAAAGTAGTTTAACTAGTTATGGGGTTCCATTTTGGTATTATGTCCATCCAAAAATGTTTTTCTTTGTGAGAAAAGGTTGTCTTGACTTCAGATCTCAGTTTAACGAGAATCACATGAAGGCTGAATTTAGCACTTATTAACTTTAACTCACAGCAGACAACACATGTATGATAAGTACAGTGTGTTATGATATTGAATGTGAGAATGTCAGAAGTGCATCTCTGTATCACTGCATGGAGTTTCTGCATCACATTCACAGTTCCCTCTGTTGCTGCTTTTTTAAGACACAATAGTCTCTTTCTCTAATGATTCGTTTTTTCCTCGGGCTGCCTTTTTGCTGAGTCACCAAGGCCATTAATCTTTAACTATGGGCAAACGAAGACTAGGCAGCAGGCCAACATGCAGAGTGAGCTAGAATCTTATGAACAAGCACCTTTTGACAGTTTCAGACTTTGTGCATGTTTAAGAATGTGAAAAGTCTCTTCAGTAGACTAAGAAGCATTCATTATTAATATAAAAATTCCACTATGAGCGGGTTACGTGTGTGCAGGTCTTGAGCTGCAAACACACAGAAGTTCTGTTCTGTTGAATCAAACTCTGCATATCTAATACAGAATCTCACGGTCCAACGTCATTATGTGAGAGCACGTGTGGACAAAGGTCGAACTGCAACCAAATGGCACCTGAGTCACATTGAATTCACTTTCATTTAAAAAAAAAAAATCTACCCACAAAAACACACTCAGCAGTTACTGCTGCAGTGCTTTGGAGCTACATATGCACGTGAAACCTTCAGGATTTACTTCATCTGTCAAGCCGTGAAAATGCATTCTGAGTAGAGCTGAAACCACAAGTCGAGTAATCGTCTCGTGTCATTTTTCAAGCAGGAATAGTGAAAGAATTCAAATATTCTCTGATTTCAGACCCTCAATGAGAATATATCCTGCTTTTCTTTGTCATAGATCTTTGTGAACTAAATATTTTTGGATATTTGGACTTTTGTTTGAACAAAACAAGATATTGAAGACGTCACGTTTGGCGTTCTTTGAAGTTGTGATCGCCATTTTTTTTATGTTTCATAGACTGAACAATTTGTTATTAGTTGAAAAAGTTAACTGCAGAATGGATGATAATAAGCAGTAGTTGTAGCCCTAATTCTGAGGACAATTTCTACAAGATTTAAGTTCAGTTGGAAGTATTGAATTATTTTGTGCAAAGACAACTCGAAATACTGATGTGTCATGTTTTGGCCTGTTTGGTGTTGCATTAAATTGAATAATTTTGTACTTTTCCAACCATACAAATGCTCATTTACGCTAATTCACCTTCAAATAGTTTCCTCTGTGAGGGATCTATTACTCTTGATGAAAAGTAACAATTGTGCTTCTGCATAATGAAGCCCTAGAAACTAGAATTTAGAAAGAGCACTTTAAAAGGATAAGACTGGTGAATCCCATGAAAAGACCAAAACCAAACCGTTGATCCTCATAAAAATGATGCTGCATCAAAGCCTGATATATTGTATTCTTCTGTGTCCATGGTCATAGAAAACTTGAGCCACACTGTTGCACTGGGTGACGTGTGCCTTCATTATGATAAACATGGGTATTGTAGTAAATATGGGGCCGTAACAAATGCCCCATTTACTTGTTTGAGCAACATGCTAAAACTACAGTAACCAGCGGTTTAAAAAAAAAGGCACAGTAAAGTATACATTTGTGACACGTTTTTAAAGATTTGTCTTCTGTAGAAATGAATGGGGAATTCACAAAGTATTAACATATTGTTGGTTTTGGTCTTTTTGTAGTTATTGTTGACAATAAGAATAACATACTGTATGTTACCATCCTTATCCTTCAAGGTCACCCAAAATCCAAAGGTCAAAAAACAAGTCTATAATAAAAGCAGTAAAGAAAACAAGGAAATAAACCTCTGTGGAAGATAAAACTCCCAACGCAGACCACACAATTAATAGTTGCACCTTTTATTATAAAAAATATTTACAAAGATGCTACAATGTTTTTTCCTTAATATAAAAAAATGCATACATTTTACAACGGTAATTAGTCTTTGAAGTTCTAGCTCCCATTCAGACCAGAGTGACATCCTTCAGGAGTGTTGTGGTAAGGTAATAAGCGTGTCGTAATACTGTATTTTTGTCAATACATTTTGTTTGCCTGAGTTAAATCTCTTCATCACGATGATAATGAACAATTTTGAAAAATGCATTTGATTTTCCACATCTTTAGGAGAAAGGCAACTGTTTGCATAAAGGAATTAAAGGACATTTGAGTCGTATACAATCATTTTGAAACACGTATGACAGAGCTGCATAGTGATTTGAATAGTAACCCGGTTATTATTATTACTAATAAAAAAATGTGAGGAATAAATAGGTACTGCATTCAAAACGGAGGGCAAAATTTGGATAAATATAAATTTCATCGGGCCTCATGGTTGAATTGATACGTCAATATGGCATGTCGGTACCTAGATATAATAAATACAATAAATAAAACAATAAATTAGATTGGGTTAACACACAGAACTCTTCATTTGTTGTTCTAACAAATGAGAGAAAGAAATATGGCTTCTTGATGCAGTTATCACCCCGGGGTTTCTCCAAATGAGTCAGGAAAAAGCTGTTGTTATTGTTATTAGATCTGTATGTAAAGCAGGGCAGGAAACTTACATTTGTCCACTAGATACTGTAAACTTACCAGAAACAGTCAAATCTTAACCAGCATTTGGTTGGTGGCTGGCAGTAATTTCCCTTCCCTGCGTAAAGCTTTTGAGAAAATGAAAGAACAGCGCCTTTAAAGTGTGACGATGCCAGTCCTGACACCTGTTACAGTCGACTTGTTATACCAAACCATGGGAAGACACTGTCTTGAGTCTGGCTACATTAAAATCTTAAAAACCACTTGGGAGGGAAAATAATAATATCAAATGATACTTGCAAAAATCCCCCAGCTGTATAATGCAAAAAATATATTTTTATATACACATACATACATATACATATATTCCATTCATAATTGCTCAAATCTTTAGGAAAATATGCATTGATTCATAGATTTGGATTTACAATTTGTTCTGTTTCTGATGCATGTAGTGTGATGAAGTGTTCCTCAGTCCATGTTACAATAAATAGAAATGGACAAAATGGCAGAGAATACGACCAGAAGGAGCTAGTATGACAGAATGTATGACAGACGTAAACATGGAAAGTACGTAAATAAAAATGCATCATGGTATAGGTAATTATCTTTGCCCTCTCACAGATATTGTCAAGTTTTGGATTTCATCAACAAAGTAGGAAACTAACTGCTTCGCCCACAGGCCAGCGTGGCTTGTGAATCCCAAAATTCATTCATTTCACGGTCACTACTTTAACTGCCAATTACATTTATTTATTAAAAGATGAAGGTCCCAACAGCAGCTGCCAACTTGCCTAAGTGGCCGTTAGAGCAGACTAACTACACCTCTAACAACCAATCCCAAAATCTACGTGGCTTGCTGTTAATTTCCCACCGTGTCCTAAAACCTCCAACAATGACCATGTGTAACAATACCACATACAGAACATGCACATGTGTACTGTGCATAGTCTGGAAAGAGTCTGAGGGATCAGTACAGGCCAGAGGAATGTTCTGAGTTTCAAGATCCCACTATGATCTCCATGATGTGGTCCAGTTCATTCAGGTCTGACCTGCAGCTCGAGCTGGAGCTGAGGGCCGTAGGCCCGTGAGAGGAAAGGCTCTCCAGAAGATCGTAAGGCCCCATCTTTGGGGCGCTCTGCATGCCTGTCAGCACCGTATCGAGGTCATAGTAGGACGGGTCCACGTCTGAAAACAGTTCCTCGAGGGCAGGGTCAGGGGGCGGCGCAGGGTGTTTGATCTCAAAAGTCCCAAAAACCTGCTCCCCTGTCCTGGAGTCTGCGCTCAGGTGGTCCCGGTCCCCCTCCTCGCTCTCAGACGCACACTCCTCGCTGTCCTCCTCTTCATCCTCCTCACACTCACCGTCTTCCTCTTCCTCCTCCCAGCAGGGTCCCATGCCAAAGGGACCTGCGAGGTACGACGCGGAGGAAAGCTGGGGGGAGACGGGCGACAAAGTGGACATGGTGACTTCTGTCTCCACGTCTCCCTCCATCACGACCTCCTCAGCATGGTAGCCTTCTTCCAGACCGACCACCGAGAAGGGCTTTGGGCTCTGCCCGGCCTGAGCTGCCGCGTCCGTCTGCCGGCACAGCACTTCGGTGGCCACCAGGCGGTCTGCGGGACACTGGGCGGCTGCCAGGGCCTGGGTCATTATCTGCCAGGTGCCGTCCTGGGTCATCTCCTCCTGGATCTGCCGCACTGTGTTGGCGATGAGCACAGAACGGCACAGGTTGGGCTCCACCAGCATGTGGCAGAGCTGCAGCTTGATCAACGACATGTCAAGCAGCGACTGCCGCTGCAGGCTGTAAGAGGACGTCAGCGTCCGAGCCGCCACAGATGGAGTTACCGGGACCTGGTCACCACTGGAGACCGGCTCCTCCCCGGAGTCTGAGAACTTGCGCTTGGTGCCCTTCGGGAACATGGTGTCTCTCTGTGGTGATGGCAAGGAGAAAGAAATACAGTCAGACATCCGACACTTATGAGCATTAACTAATTTATCACACTGACAAACACAAAATGTCTACTGTTCTGAATTTCACTAGCTAAGATTATAGTGAAAAAATTAAGTGTCATGTAATTAATTATGTAAATGTGTGATGTAATAAGGCTATGTGGTGTAGTATTTGTGTATGGACATGAGGGAGCTAGGGCTACAATCTGCTCAACAAGCAGCTGTGACTTTATAAAATAAACTACAGGTTTAAACTCTTTATGGACTACAGTAAACAGTAAATTGTTTGTTGTAGTTTTTTTCTTAAAGTTTGCTATACCTTTCCTGTTGAGAGGCACAGGCAATAGCAATGCAGCTTGGTCCCGGCTGCAACGCTTCAAGTACTTTTGTACGAGCGACAAGCAGCTTTTGTTCAGCACCATTTCTGCCCATTTTAGGCCAGTCTGAGGCAAGACTCCTGCTGGGCGGAACAACCACACTTTTAACAGACCACTGAGCCACCGAAAATAGCATGGTTACCAACTAAATGCAAACGCTGCATCAAAGTAAGCACAGGCTAGAGACCTTTGTCAGAAAACAAACATAGCACTCAAGTTACATGATCAGTGCACTTATATTCTTTCCCACTGCCACCTGTGATCAAGAAAATATCCTAATCAATAAGGTGCTTTTAAGGGGTAAAAGGGATAAGAATATGACAAAGAATAGCATTTACAATATCACAATACCGCTAATATTTACAAGGGATAACAGGTTTCCGGGTCTACACACGCCACGCTTCAAAAACTAGTAGAACAAGATTTTCACTTTCTCTTCACTGAGGGAGGGGAAGAAAAGTAGTCAACTTCCTTATTTCACACCGTTTGGCACACACAGATGTCTTACAGGAACAAAACAACACTCCTGCCAACATTCAAGGCCTTCTGACTCCCCAAAATAAAACGGGATGCAAGTAAAAAGGAGACTGAGCTCTGAACAGTAGCCTGTGGCATTTAGTTTTCCAGACAGAAACATAGTGTGCAGTGTCCGGCTGCGTCTCCTCTGTGTAAGAAACCTGTTGGCAAGGTTTGGGTGAATGATTCCACTTGCTTCAAAATTTGTATTTGTGATACATTTCTTTCAAGATTTATCACAAAAAAAAGGTAAAACCAGGGATACAATGAAAAATGTATTGATACATGTTGGACTGTAAAAGCATAGCATTAGGGTTTACAGAGTAGAAAGCAAACAGCAAAGAGTTGTTAACAATTTCACAAAAGCTGCCCACCAAAATAAAGCTAAATGCACAAAAACACTGCTGTTATTGTCACAATTCATCTCCAACAAAGCAGAATTTGTTTTTCTTAAAATGCCAGGCAAACTATGGCCCTATAATCTGTGCAAATTACATACCATCACAAAATTAACACACTGTAGCACTGCAGGAGTGTCGTGCAAGATTTTACAGCCAGAAACTGGATGACAAAAACACAGTTTTAGCATTTTACATTTAAATCAACATATAATCAAACAAATTAGTGATTTCTAATTATGGATCGATTGTAAACTCTCCTTTTCTTCAGCCTTCAATGGGGGAAATTACTGTGCTTCTTTACACGCATGAAAACCTGACATAAAATGAGAAAGAATGATTAAATTACAGCTACCGTCTTCACCTGATTGATCACATGAATGATATAATCCATATCAAAAAAACAAGTGGATCTAATATACACTGAATTGCTTGGGTGCCTTCGCTTTCTGCGAGTCCTCGCTTGAATAGGGAATAACATTTCCTGACATTGGACAGAATAGGAAAAGAAGTCATTTATGAAAGTGCCCGAAGATCTAAAATACAAAAAAAGGGTGAGAAAACAATTATGGAGAAATGTTGTCTTCTTGTGTAGTGCATTTGTGGCTGGCCCCTGTTAAACAAGAGACACTAGAGAGCATGTGTAAAAATGTAAATAAATACCAGGAAGACCTACAACCTGAGAGAAAGCACACTGTACAGTGAAGAAAAAAAACAGTTTGGGACATAACTTTTTTTTTTTACAGGTATATTGAACGTTTTTGGTTTTTGAACACCCTATGGTTTAGCATTTTGGGGTTAAATCTTAAGAAATCTACTTGGATATTAATTGAAGTGCAAATAACATAAATCAACAGAGTAATATTTGTTGTATAAATGTTCTTTGTGATAAAGACTGGAAATGGTTTAGGCTTGAACTTGAACGTGCTGATGTTACACCTGTAGCAGACAAACATAAAACATCGTATAACTGATGCAATTACACCAGACCTACAGATAGCAAAAGGGCAAATAGTGATATATTAATTACCAAAAATTCAAGACACTAAATCGTGCTATTTTGATTTTCGTTAAAATTCTGATTTTTATTTTAAAATACTGACACAATTACATAAACACTCTCATGCCCAAAAGACTATAACAACAATAACACAAAACACAATACGTTTACACCCAAAAACTGTTTTGAAATATTATAAACTTAATTGTGCTATTCTGCTTTTACATCTTTTCAAACATTTTCTCATAACATTATATTCTCAATAATTGACTGTGTACTTTTGCACATTATTATATTCTCAATAATTTACTGTGTACTTTTGCACATTATTATATTCTCAATAATTTACTGTGTACTTTTGCACATTATTATATTCTCAATAATTTACTGTGTACTTTTGCAGATTCCCTGATTGATACTTTGCTGCACAAACTGTTAATTTAACAAAAGATCTGTTTGACGTATTTTGACTTGTCATATTTTGATTGTACATTTTCCTGGCCTATTCTATATTTATGTTACTTGACATTAGCACTACTTGCTTTTATCTTTTTTGTTTACAGTTACGCACTAAGACACCAAGGCCAATTCCAAGTAGGTGAAAACCTTCTTGATAATAAACTTGATTCTGACAATGTCAGAAATAATTGGAGGAAATAGCCACACTTTTAAAAGGGTATTTTCTCCACAAAAAAACACATCATGGGGGACAAAAAATGGTGTTGATATGTGTGCCTACAAACTTCAAACATTGTGGGCAAGGATCAATCAAAATTGCCTGTGAAAGAATATTTGATTTTCTAAACTTTTCTGATATGCACCCATACATACATACAGTGCTGCACACACAACTTTTAAGAATATTATATTGATTTTAAAAAAGGTATTCATTGTCTGCTATTGATGCTCAATTGCAGTGATTGAGATCCAGATAATTTCCAATACAAATCAATCATTGAATCCTACACATTCCTGTTATATTACAAGAGCCTTAATAGTACATTTTAGTCACTGTTTCAACAAGAATTAACAAGAAAGTGCTGACACATATGATGTTCAAAAACCTGTCTAGCAAGTAACAGGAAATGAGTAATCAAATATTTAAAAAAAAAAAAAAAAAATGAAATTACGCAAATACTATTAGGAGTTAGATAACTTGCATTGCACAATCATATAAATGTAAGACATCGATACTACATGCAGTGTTAGGTATAAACATTACTACTAAACCGAGCCCTCGTATTATGCTAGGAGCCAAACAAAATGCAGCCTCGCTTTACGTCAATGGCTCCTAGCATGACCCATCCCCCACTGCACACTGAAAGCCCACCACTTTCACAGCTCAACGTACTAAATGAATAAATAAACTTATAACACGGCGGCATTGGGGTTTTTTTACATCCCCCCATCAAAAATATCACATTTGCGCTATTAACCGGCAATCTGGAGCCGGTAGAGCCGCTGTAGAGCTCGGCTCGGAGCTGCTGGCCGTGACTGCCGCATGCTTTGTCTTTTCAGCATCAGAGCTACCGAGCGACAATGAGGCCATTTTGCGCTAGTAGCTAACAGCTAGCCGGCTAGCTATGCTACTGACTTTATGAGCCGCCGCTAAGCTAACTGTGCTAGGATGTTCAGTGAAACGGGAAAAAAAAAAACGGTGTCTTCGTGGAGACACAAAACGCTTGGCATTCGTCTCAGTTTAACCTTCTTTGGCCATTACACACACATTAAAAAGAATGCTAGCAAGTAAAGCTAATTAGCCAAAAGCGCCCACCCACACACATCCTCCGCGGTCCTTCCTCCTTTCTAACCAAAAACAAGAGTTTTCGCCGCGGCTGGGCTGTTAAGTTCCTAAAAACAACAGACGCTCACCCGGGTAGCTGGTTAAAACGACTACCGCCGGGCGGTTCGGGTTCGCCGTACTCACCTCGTGTTTGTGTTATTTTATTCCCGTCTCGGTCATAGGTTCGACGGCAGGGAAAGCGGAGATCAGGTTCAGATGAGATCATTCATGCCACGGCTTCAAAAACTGAACTACCTCTGTCCTGCTGCTGCTGCGGAGCGGACGGCAGGGAGGGAAGGAAGGGAGGGAGGGGGAGGGGAGCCGACAAAAGCCAGCCATATGCCTGGGATTCCTCTAATGATTTCTCCCTGCTTTTATATCCTCCAAATGCTTTAATTTGACTAACAAGTGAAAGCCTGCGGTTGGCATCGAGGCAGAGAAATAAAAGATGTTGAGTTATTTTTTAGGATATTCGTTCTGAATTTTGCACTCATTATACCTTTTTATAATCTTAACCTTTTTGTATCAAATAAAAACAAACACATAATTAGTGGCGGAGTATTTACATATTATACATAGAAATAGTACCCATTATCAGCTACATACAATTTTGTTTTTTTTTATATATTTTGAGTATTATCATCCAACACTCGCTATCGGTCTGACACTGGTCAAAATCACAGGATCAGATATCGGGTAAAAAAATATATATAATCTGATACAGTCCATAAACCTAAACTATCTGTCAAGGCTACATTTAGTGTTGATTTATATCCCGCATTTTACACTAGAATTATAATTATGTTTCTTATTCTGATTACTCAGATTTAAACTTTTGCACAAAGTTGCACTAAATTTAATTGTGCATAGTGCTGATCAATCTGATCAA
This sequence comes from Bovichtus variegatus, assembly GCA_943593645.1. Lineage (NCBI taxonomy): Eukaryota > Metazoa > Chordata > Actinopteri > Perciformes > Bovichtidae > Bovichtus > Bovichtus variegatus. The sequence goes on from CALSCE010000197.1 coordinate 1,505,169, forward strand.
AATGCTGCTAAAAGTTCTATGTGTGAAAAAGTTACATAAATAGAAGCAGCATGGTGTTTTTAGGACTAAGCTAAGCAAAGTGCATACACATATATTATTAGCAGCTGTGTTGTTTAAGAGAGGGGAAAATACGAATTGGGATTGTTATCTGTATCAGAAGATCCTCAAGATGGCGCTATTGTTCATGAACATTTTTTATCGGGCCATCCCTAATTTCCATTTTATGTTACTTGTTACAACAAATAACTAGTGGTGGTGATTATTTGCCTAAGTACAAATGCAGTACCTAGTGGTGGAAAGTAACCAAGTACATTTACTTATTAAATGTTATGTTACTTTATACTTATACTCCAAGACATCTCCTTCTGATATATTGTACTTTATTCTCCACTATATAGATTTTTCATGTAAGACACATATGTTAAACTCATACAATACAATGCATTGTAAAAAGATAACTCCTGTAGTTTTCAAACCTTTTTGACCTGCTGGCTGGACAAAGAGTCGGTGCCCGAGTTGAACCAATTTTCAGGGCAGAGAGCCAGCGCCTGTGCAGTGGAAACACAAAAAACTGTTTCGACATCTGGCCCCGAACCAGCCCCAGAACTGTCTCAGTGGAAAAGCACAGTGATTTCCCCTCTAAACTTCTCACTTGGGCTCATTTAAAATTGACCCAAATTGGTATAATTTTCAAATGTTTCACAAAACAAATCATAGATTTGAGAAAAGTAAAAAAAAATATATAGAAATGTGCGCATCAGAACTTAGTTTTTCCTTCTTTTCTTTTGAATTAATCATATCATTGCCCCTCAGATTTATCTTGTGACCCTTCAAAGGGGCCCGACCTCTAGGTTGGGAATCCCGGGACTAAACCAGCCAATTGAATTTATTGTAGTTAAAAATATCTCCACCTCGAGCAGCTACAACAGTAAAATGCTGCTTATACGTTAGTACATAAGTATTAAAAATCTAATGTCCTATATAATAGCCTAATATATCAACCATAGGAGCCTTTTTTCTTTTACTTTACCTTTAATACAAAAAGTTTAAAGTTGAAAGATAATGCTTTTGATGGAGTATTTTTAGATTAATGTTTCGGTACTTTTTCTTAGATAAAGGATGTGAGTACTTCTTTCATCACTGGCAATATCACACTGTAAAAATAGTCAATTACAAGTCCTGCATTGGAAATATTACTTAAGTAAAAGTATAATTAAGTAAAGTATTATTAGAAAAATTTACTCAAAAGTAATTAATGCAAAAAAAAACTTACCATTAGCTATTCAATTTGATTAGCTATACCCACCTGTCTGTCCTTCAGAATCAGAGTTCGATTTATTGCCAAGTACGTTTTCACAAACAAGGAATTTGCTTTGGTGCATTGGTGCATACATATACACAGTAAGAGAAATAAAAATGAATAAATAAGAGAAAATATTGAAAAAGAAAACTATTACGAAAACCATTATTTTAAATAAAAAAGTGTACAAGGAACATAAATATACAAAAAACATTATGACAACTTTTATATTTTTATATTATATTTATATATATATTAATATTGAAAAAATAGGTAAAAAAATAGTTGTTTTTTTTGTTTTTTCGTGCTCACTCTGCCAAAGGATGTTTGGCCCACTCTCTCCAAACTTGATAAGCAGACTAGACCAACTACAGTAGGTATAGACTAATCGTTTTATTAGAATAAATTAGAATTCTTATAGAAGATAAATATGTACTGCTGTATGCTTTGCCCTTGCTTAAACTCAAATAAAAATTAATATGTTGGATTTAAAGTGAAGTTGTGGACATGAGAATTAACATCTTTTCATGGTGGTAAAACATAAGGTATTGATGTACTTAATATCTTAAAGGTTCTGAAACCCTCGGGGCTTAATCCAAGCCACTAAAGATAACCTAGTCGTTAAAACGTGCACAGATCAAAGAGGAGAGCTGCCGTTAACAGGCGAGACTGATACTATTATCTGACTTCAGGGCTATTCGGTCAGCAGTATTACTAGAGTAAGCAGGGTAGGTGCCTGGACGTGGGCAGTTAGGAGCTAGGCAAAGCTCCTCGACACTGGCTTAAACAGGCTTGAGGATAGTTATAATCTATAGTCCTTAGGTCTGGACCCTTAAATCGGAGAGCTGGTCGAGATATACCCAGGTGACATCAGAGCATAATCTACGGGGTCTAACACATGGCAGGCAGTGGGGCTTAACAAAAAGGCTGAAATCCTCATTACACTTCTGAAAACAAATTCTATGAGGGAA
>CALSCE010000197.1:1532439-1584837 GCA_943593645.1 Bovichtus variegatus
AAATAAAATCAAATGAAAATGAAGCCTTCAAAATAAAACAAGACAAATCAATCAATATCTTCTTCTTGTCTCTTTCTGGAGCATTATTGTTTGGTAAATATTAGATGTTAGTTGACAAAATCCCAGAATCTGTTCTTTAATGTTTGATCGTCTCGTTGTTCAGATATTTTTAAACTCTTCAATCCCAACCTGCTGGGTCCAGCCCCCGTGTCGACCTTCCACGGTCGCCCGACGACGGTCAACGAGACCGGCTTCAACTTCGCCGTCACCGGCCACAACACGCTGTAACACACACACTTTGTTATTCTGTGTTTTTTTATCGAAAACCCCGTCATACACATTTTATTTATTATCGAAGAGGCGATTATTTATTATTGAGGAAAACATTTTTCATTATTATTATTTCATTGTGAAGACACTTGTAAGATTTGTTTCTCAATATAAATATTTTTTATTGCTATGTGTTTGGAACTATTTTGGAAAGATACCGCCACAATTTTATATTACACTTTATCATACATTTTTATGTGTATTTTATTATTATTTTCTGTTTTGGTGAGCGGTGTAGGGTTTCAAACAAATAGTGCTATATTTGTATAATAACCAGAAGATAGTACAATAAAGCTGAACAATAAAATTAAGATAATAATAAACTTTTTTCGTATAACACCTTTTATACTAGAAATGCAGCACAAAGTGTTTTACAATAAGAAGAAAATGAATATAGAATACACTTTAAAACAGGGATAAAATGCCATAATTAATGAAAAATAAAATCCAATTGATAATAATTGTAAAAACAAGATAAAAATAAAAACAAGATGAAAAAGAATTTATAGAATGCATAACATGAGATGGGAAATAAAACCCACTGAATAATAATAATAATAATAATTATTATTATTATTATTAGTATTATCATAATAATAATAATAATATTTTAAAAAATAAAGTTAGAAATACCACCACAGAGTTAAGCCTTTATTGATCTCAAGAGTGGAAAAAAAGAAATATGTTCAGATAAACAGAGATAGTAAAAAAATAAATAGAGGTCTATAAAACTAAAAAAATAAAAAGTATATCAAGAGCAATTAAATACAAAGTATATGTGACCAGCCGTATATATAATATCATTAAGTAAATAATTAAATACAATATATATATATATATAAAGTAATGAAAACACAATTTTCATCATGCAACTGTAGGGCCTTCATAATGTTTTCCTTGAAGCTCAAAGATCTAAATATTTACGGTTGTAATCTTTTATTGATGAAACTACTGACTGAACATTGTTTGTTCTTCTTCAGAAACGTCTCAGATCAGATAAGACACATGATCGACACGTTCAAGTCCTATCCCGTAAATCTCAGCGCTCATCACTCTTCTCATTAAATTATTAATAATCTTAATTATTTCCTATATGTGACGTTGATCAACAAATCTTCTTTTTCAGGGTCTGAACTTTGAAGAGGACTGGAAGGTGGTGACGATGATGATCGGTATGAACGACATCTGTGATTACTGTAAAGACAAAGTAAGACATCTATTTGTTCTGTAAATCTGTATTTGCCCAATTAAGGGCCATTGTAGGTAAAAAAATAAATAATAATAAGTGAAGCCGTAGATGGGAAAAAACTCAGAATTTCCAAGATTAAAGTCCAACATTTTTGCGGAAAAAACTTGGATATTCTCTGAGATTAAAGTGGTACATTTACGACAAAAAAATAACAAATGTAAGAGAAATCTTTTTTTTTAATATTCTCTGAAATTATAAAGTCATACATTTGTGAAAAATACAAAAACAGAAATTCTCTGAGATTAAATTTACAAAAAAAAGAGGACAAATTGTGTTTTTTGTTGTTGTAAAGGAACCACATTGCTTTATTATATATAATTTTTTTCTTGCAAATATATGACTTTATAATTATTTATATTATTAATAATAATTTTCTCGAAAAATAAAAAAATGTGTGAGTCTTTTTCTCTTAAATTCATGAGGTTTTTCACGTACATTTACCACTTTAATCTCAGAGAATATTCAAGTTTTTTCTCTTAAATTTTTACGTTTTTTCTCCTAAATTAGCCAATTTAAATTCAGCAATTATTAAAGTTATTTCCGATTAAATGTACAATTTTAATTTTGGATATTCTGAGTTTTTCTCCGACTATTACCCCCCTTCCCCTGACTCATAATTATTTATTTATTTTTACCTCCAATGGACCTAATATCGTCGCAGTACTTGTTGGGCTCAGTTACAATTCAATTATTAAATTGTAAAGCAATGCACCGTGACGTTACTGTTGGCCGTGGGCAGGTGCAACACTTCTGTTCAACCACACCCAGCAGTGATGCAGGAGATTCAACGTTGAACCCCAGAGAGGGCGGAGAAACACGGTTCTCCAGCTTGGTATTAGGTTCCTCATGCTAAGAAATAAAAAGTATTAAGTGTCTTCTCCCCACAGTTTTATCCTTTTCAGGACAAACCGTGATGCGATTATCATGGGAGACAAAAACGATTTAACCTATTATGCAGCAGTGGGAAGTTGGGAATTCAGCAATGAACATTAAGATGAATAATTTAAGTGTACAAAAATAATAAAAAGATAGGAAAAATAATATCAGACTACAAATCTGAGCCTCGTCTTTACTCTGCACAGACTCTGTTCTCCCCCGACAGCTTCATTCACTACATGACAAAAGCTCTGGACATGATGATGGAGGAGGTAAGATTTAAGAGTCAGCAAAGTACCTGAGTAAAAATACTTTTCTCTACTACTCAATGCTAACATCATCTTACATAATGCTGCTGTTAGTATGCTAATACTCATCAGAGGCAGGTTTCTTTTTCATCTCTCTACGTGGATAAATGTTGAAAAAATAAAGGGAGGGTTGAATTTACACCACTAAAAAACTATTAATTCAGCCAGTTTTATTGATAAAAACACACATAAAGAATTACTACTGTCTGTGAAGCTAAATTGTGACTTTTATTTATTTATTACATTTATATTTGGATGCATCTGTGCAAATGTTGGATGAATTTCTTCATGTTCAGAGCTCCTGGGAACAGTTTGTCCTTCCCTCTGCTGACATACTGACACCATGAAGTATGAGGGAGGACATGCAGATATTTAAAAGAAGTGAGTGGATGTTGTTTCCTCTGGTTTCAGATTCCCAGGACGATCGTGAACGTGGTGCAGATTCTTCCCATGAAGCCTCTCAGAGAAGTTCAGAGACCCACTCTGGGCTGTCAGCTGCAAAAGTTACCTCCATCTTTTAAACCTCTCACCTCCAGGATCTAACTTTTACCACCACGTTATATTAAAAGATAGTCAGAGCTGGAATGTAACTAAATGTAACTCAAGTACTGTATTTAGGTACAAACTCCAGGTAACTTTATACATCTCAGAGGGGAATATTGTACTTTTTACTTCAATACATTTGTCTAACAGCTTCAGTTACTCTACAAATTCAGATAAGATTGTATATAAACCTAAGAAGAGCTTAAGAAATATGAAGTTTTATCCTAAAATTGAAATTAAACTACCCAACAACTTATACAAGTACAGCTGAAATGATTAGTCGATTAAACAAAAAAATTAATTGGCATCTATATATAAAAAACGTTGAATCTTTTTTCTTGTAAAAACATTTCACAAATCATCAATTTTCTGCTTATCCTTTTTAATTATTTAAATGTGTTAGTGATAATGTTGTAGTTTGGACTGTTGGTTGGACAAAAACAAGTCAGTCAATCGATTAATGTTGAAAATAATTAGCAGATTCAAACATAATGAAAATAATCATTAGATAATAGTTCAAAATGAGCGCCACCGCAACCAACTACGCCAGTAAAATCCTGCTTTTACATCAATGCACGAGTAATAATATGATATAATATATAATAGAATAACAATCCCAGGAGACATTTTTATACTTTTTATACTTTTATCTACATTTTCCTGATTATACTTACATATTTTAACATTTTAACATTTTCAACGTCCTCAGATTGTTTTTAAATAACAAATCTTTGTTTCATCACTTTTCACCATTGTCACATTAAGAGTGAACAAGGATCAAATCAGTTGCTGAGCTCGCTAGATTTCCATTTTCAGGAAGGTAACACATGTTATTCATATATTTATCACATAAAATGTAGCTTTAAAATCATATTAGACGGAGATTTGATCCAAACTTCATCAATAAAATGTGAAAAATTAGGTTTAGATTTAGACTAAACTATTATTTTACTTAAAAATCCTTAATGTTCCTATAATTATTATTTGTTTTTGAGCTAAACATTTATTTATTGACTTTGATTCGTTCAGAATAAACCTAAACATTCAGAAAATCCTATCAACCATTCAAAGACAATATGCATCAAAACATAATAAAATTCATATATTCTGTTAATTAAAAAAGAAAAAAAATCTCTAAACAAAATCCTGTTGATGTACTGATTTCTTTTTTATATCAGCGTCCAAATGTTTGAGGATTAAAAATCATAATTGATTTGATAATCTGTTAATTAGATCATTTGATAATCCAATAGTGTGATAATCTGATAATCTGCTGTCAGGAGATTCTGCTCGTGTCTCGTTCGACCTGAAGAAAACTCCACCGAGCTGAAGGAGCTGGAGCAGATTAACTATAAATTCCAGGTGAGAGAATATTTTCCTAAACAAAATAATAAAAAAAAAAATTTTAAAAAAAGAAATTAAGAGTTGGTTTTATCAAAGTAATTTTTTTAAAATTATTATTATTATTTATTAATATTATTATTATTATTATTATATTATTATCATTTATTAAATTATGTATTTCAAATAGTTTTATTGAGATTTATACGTACATATCGTTACATCAATGTTAATTTGCATTTATACGGAAGATTTATATTAATGTACATTCACAAATATAAAACAGATGAGATAAAAGAGATAGGATTGTATTTTGAGATTGGAATAGTATAAAAAATAAACAAGTTAAAAAGAGGAAGGATTTTTTTTCAAAATAAAATAAATTAATATATATTTCTTGTTGTTAAATTGACCAAAGATAAAATAAATGTGGTACATTTATTTTTATGTTGGCACTGATTTAAAGGTATGATAAATAAAATAAGGATTTCACCTCATTAGCCCAGGGATGACCATGCAAAATGTTCTAATTCAATATATTTTCAGTAAATCTGATGAGACATCTTCACACAAACCTAATACAAAAACGAAGCATTTGACATTTATACAAAATAGAAGAAAGCTCCAATCCACTCTTCTGGCTAAAATAAAATAAAAAGCCTTTAAATAGAAGACTATTTCATGGTGAAATTATAAAAACATAGACTCTGCTTGTTCATGTTAAAATGGACCTTGGTTAACATCCATTCATTTGACATTAATGTCTGATTTTTGGAGGTTGCCATCCCATTACTCCACCAAAATCTGAAATAGATTTATGGACTCCGAAGAAGGACTAAATACCTCCTATGATGCACAGTAGATGTCGTGCTATGAGGCAGTAAAAGTCTTTACCGTGCTGACGTGATTTTAACGTCCCTTCTTTAAAGAGCAGATTAGAGAAGCTTCTGCACGGCGAGCGTTTCTTCAAAAAGGACTTTGCTGTCGTTCTGCAACCGTATTTAGAGAAGGCAGGACCTCCAAGACTTCCTGTAAGTCTCTCTCACACACACACACACAATTAAACATTTACAGAATGTATTGGTTGCTTTTTGTTTGCACCAATAATCATTATTTATTAGTGATTTTGTTTTTATTTGTACTCCAGGACGGGACGATGGATTTGAGCTTCTTCACGGCAGATTGTTTCCACTTCACTGTTAAGGGACACGAGGAGCTGGCAAAGGGACTGTGGAACAACATGGTGATGTTTTATTAGTTTTATAATGTTTGGTTAACTGTTAAAGGTGTTTTTAATTAGATAAAGGTTTGGTTTAGATAGGATTACAGTCTCTGATATCTGATTGATATTTGCATCAATATTTATTGGGTTTAGAATGGATAGAAACTCTTGTGTTTGCATTAAGAGCTGTGTAGCAAATTATAAAACTATGCCAACACTGGAATAACAAAACATCTTACTGACAAAAAAAACGTTTTTCAAATACTAACTCTCAAAACTAAACACATTTCCTCCTCAGTTCCAGCCTGAAGGAGAGAAAGAGATAATAAAGACATTTTCAGAGCCAATAAAACTCATCTGCCCAACGAAGGTACAAACACGACTGACATGTTGGAGATTTTTATGTTTAAGAAGAAGACTTTTTAAGAAAATAAAATTCCTATGAGCTCATTTTTTTCTTGTATTTTCTCCAGGAGCATCCTTACATCTACACCAGACCCCGAGTCACGTCGTCTGCACCGAAACGTTTCTCCATGACGCTGATGTCTCTGCTCTTTGTGTTTAATTATCTGTAGTTCGACAGACAGAGTGAGGCACTAACATAAAAACATAAACACTTAGGGAACTCTGACATACGTTAGTGTGAAAGATGTTGTTATTTTAAACTCAGATTGCATCTTCAGTACGTAAAAACAATTAAGATTTTATTCTTTTTTTTTAACAATTTACTCTATTTCAAATAGTTTTATTGAGCCATAGGAGATCATACATGTATGTGTTGTGTCAATGCTACAAAATGTACATTCACAGATATAAAACAAATGATATAAAAGATATAGGATTGCATTTTGTGATTGGAACAGTATCAAAAATAGGCTAATAATAATGATTTTTTTTCAAAATAAAATTAAAAAATAATAAAATAAAATTGACATAGATAAATTAAAGTTTATATAGTAAATAAAAGAGAAATAAATGTAATATAAGAATAGGAACCTAACTCAGATAAGACTCTTATGTTTCTACATTTATTGACAAATATACTATATGTATGTATATGTCCCTTCTTCTGCGGTTAGATATACTGGAAAATGATTCTGACGTATACTGAAAAATTCTCAATAATTCAATACTATGGAAGAGTATCAGGACCAGGCTTAAGGAAAAATAAAATAAAATAATAGGAGGAGAAAAAAATCTGCATTTCGAGAATAAAGTCGAAATGTTGAGAATAAAGTTGAACTTTCAGTATAAGTCATTTATTTTGTGAAAATACATTACCAGTAGACATTTTCTGGTTATATCATGACTTTTTAGTTGTCTGGCACGTTTGTTTTTATGTTGACACTGAATTAAAGGTATAATATGTAACATTTCTGCATTAAAATGTGTAAAAACAACTACACCTATGCTATATATATGTTGTTGCATTTGTCACACACATAGACACTTACATACTGTATATTTACACACAAACTCTTGCACCTAAATGTCTGCATATACTGTCATGTACAACAGACATTGTCATGTCACTGAGCGCAAAAAAAAACACATATTAAGCTCTGATTTTGTCCCATTATATCTTGTAAATGTTGTTTTGTAAATGTAGTATTGACCCGTGTATCTGTCTACACTGGGAGTTACCAGCACTGTGATAAATTTGATCTGATTTGGGTATAAACTCCAAGCTGAAATGTAACTATTGAGTCAGTAAAATAAACTATCCATCTTATTTAAGATCTGAGGAGGCTACTTCTTCCCCCACAGCTCTATGTAAAATCTTAGCCATTAGGAATATTTTTTACTTTTGATCATTTAAGTATATTTAGTTTCTCATATATTTGTATTTCTGTAAGACACTAAAGACAAAACATGTGTTTTTATGCTCTGGTCAATTTTGAGAGTTGGGGCAATGTTGCTTCCATATAATATCTTCTTTCAGAGTAGTGGAAAGAAAACCTACAGAATACACATTTCTGTGTTTATTTTACTAACTTTGTATATTTGCGTCTGTAGATTTTTCCTAAATTTCCTAAAAGTTAGCATTAGATCATTAAAACATAATATTTTAGAAAACTTGTAATATAAAAACTAATCGTCTTACTATAACTAATCATCTGGGAATGTGTTATTGTGATACCTATCAGTTAAATATTTTTACCTTATTCACCTGCAGTGTCTAGTAGAATTTCTCAATTTTACAATACATATCTTTTTTCTCAATTTTTTTTTTTTTCTCAGACTGAGCCAGAAACCTCCACTTCAGTAGCACTTACATACACCAAACTTTCCACTTTCATTCCTATCTATATTCTGGAGGTTTTTACAGAGGGGTTTGTCCACATATCATTCATAACCTCATTTATAAAACATTTTATTGCTAAAAAAAAATTACGAAAACAGATTTATTTTATGGCTCTTAACTGTATTTACTGATTTATGAAATGATAAAAAGAAATATCCAAATATCTAAACACTTTTGACCCTAATATTTCAACAAAATGAAACAATAATTTTGAACCTGGCTTTATCCAGTGTTCAGAGTTATGGAAATGTCTGCAAATGAGCACATATTTAATAAAAAAAACGCCAAATTTGCATATTTAAACATAAAATTTAAGAAAACTTGTAATACAAAAAAGTATTGTCTTGATGTCAGTAATCAACTGGGGAAGTTTAATGATTATATCAATTCGTTATTTGTTTTACCCTATTCACCTGTCGTGTCTCCTTTTACACCTATGTTACTGTATTAATATGTGTGTGCTGCAGTACCGCCGCGTGGCCGCCGGGGGCAGCAGAGTCACTGTTTACAGGCGGACAGCAGCTGGCTGCACGAGCTCTTCGCTGGTAGCGTGGAGTTGAAACCAGAGACAGACAGCGAGGAGGTCGCTGTACTAGTTTTTTTTTTTTTTTTTTAAAGTTACAGAAAACTCGCAGACGAACCGAATCAGAGTGTTTCGTGTACATGGCGGCTGACTCCGGAGTCTGAGGTAACTACTTGTTGGTATGAAACGGTCGATTTAAGGGGAAAAAAACAACATTTAGCTCGCTGACTTCTGCATGGTCGCTAGCTAGCTAACTGTTAGCTTCAGGAGCTACTTTGGCTAGCTGGCTAGCGAGGTCCAGCCCTAAAGTTGTTTACCCCAAGTTGTGGATGTGGTCTCCGCCTGAGCTTTTTGCGACTTTTCTCTGGGATAAAAGAGCAAGGACCAAATATTCACACTGGATTTAACACTGTGCGCTGTTAGGAAACTAGCAGGATGTCCACAGAGGTTGAGTGCAGTCAGGTTGGCTCGAGTTTGACAGCGGCCAGCTCCGAGGAGAATAACCAAAACAAGTCCGAGGCAGGGGCTCAAGAGCACGAAGACAAGCCCCAGAAGGGCTCGGAAAAGCAGCTAGTGGACTGCCACAGCGACGAGGCGGACTCGCACAAGAAATGCAAAGAAAACGATAAAGAAAATGACCAAAGCAGCAACGCTGACTCGGCTGTCGAGGCGGTGAAGAGGAAAGTTGTGGAAGCTCCTCCGCCGAAAGTCAACCCGTGGACTAAAAGGACGACGGGCAGGGTACCGAGCAACAACATCAACAACTCAAGCTCACAGGAGAAAGGTGAGACGGTTTTAAAAGTCTACACATGATTTTGACAAAAGTTTTTTAAAGTGACATTATGGCTACAGCTCAACCAGCAGCAGTGTGAGCACGTTGCTGCAGCATTTTGACAGCTTCCCTGCAGAGAAATCCTTTTTTTTTAATGTGTCATACCTCAATGGGGCTTTAAAAAAAGACTTGAATGAAGTGTTTAAACTTGAATGTCAAGAGGTGTTTATGGTAGCATATTTGCCCCCTCCCCTCCCCCCTGTGCTCGGATTGCTCCGGAGCACCACGTGTTGATTGCTGACTACTTCTTTTTGCCTGTAACTTAGCTACTTCCATTTAACTCTCACACTGTTTTCATGGTGTTGGGGTGAATGCAGCACATGAGGAAGAACCAATTGAGCCCAACAATCAGCTTCATGTGTCTACTGTCTCTGGGGGAAAAAAAAAAAAAAAAGCTAAGACAGTGCAGGCTAGCTGCTGCTGTAAAGACACGTTTTGCATGTCCAATGGCCTGGCTGCCTGCAGTTACTCCCACCAGCCTCCTGCTCTCCACTGTCACTAGTGAAAGTATGTGAACAAGGTGGCTGGACAGGTGGAACAGTTAAATTAATAGGTTAAGGTTAAAACTAACGATTTTACTTTCAATGGATCTAATTTACTATATTTGTGATGCATCAGTTTATCATTAATTGTAGGAAATGGAATAAAAATGGCCCTCAGAAGTGGCCAGAGTCCACACGTCTTACTGACAAATATTGTAAAAATCCACACAATTAAATTCAGAATGTAATACAGAAAACAAAACAAAAACAAACAAAAGTGGGTAGCAATTAAATATTATTTTATCAGCAGTTAATTACACTAATAATATCTCTTTTTGATAGATAAAATGCAGCTCAAAGTGCTGTACAAAACAAAATCGGAAAATATAAAACAGTTTAAACAACTGTTTTGAAATAAATAGTTTTTTTCTGGTTAATTGTTTAATTGATTAAACATTTGTAAAAGTTCTCAGAGCCCACGGTGATGTCCTCGAAATGTTTTATCTGCCATTCTTGTTTTATAAATTACAATTAATTTATTTTCGTAATACTTTATTTGAAAAAAGATTGTTGATGAATATAATCTGCTAATTAGTTTCTATGTATTTATATCATAAAAATGGGGCTGAAACTAACAATTATTTTTAAGATTCATTGATTTTACTTGTTTGGGCTACACAATGTCAAAACAAATAGTGAAAAATGTCCATCCCAGTTTCTCAAAGACACACACAACACTAGAACTAGACTGTTTTGAGGAGTTTGAAAGCTGTGTATTTTTATCAGACAAGGAGGGCGTAATGGAAGGCACTGTTGCATTATGAGAAATGTAGGAGTTGGTGTTTTTGTCAGCATAGCTCAGCCTCTCCTTCAAATTGACTAATATCTTTTTTTTTAAATGTTGATGTCACAAGCCCCTTGAACTTTATGAAAGTTTAATGCTAAAATGGCGGAGTACTTTAATAATTGACTGTTGAGAATTAGTTTGATTAACTTTCTGTCTGATAAGCTAATGCACAAATCAGATAATTATCTCAGTGTCTGTTTGAATGTTGAAAGGAAAAAGACAGTCCACCTTTTCAATGTAAGAATGTATTGATAAGAGTACGGATTCATTCTTGTGGTAAACTGAAACGATATCGCCTGGTTAAAAAAAAAAAAAGAACCTAAAATCATTTCAGTTTTTTAGCAATAATATATCATAACCTCATCAACTTTTGTTTTCGGTCGTGAAAGAGTTCTCAAGTTGATTCCCAACTCAAACGATTCAAACATTATGGCCATTTCTACACACCGCTTCATGATTCTGAGACAAAAACAAGCTAAAACTAAATGTGTAAAAACTAAAATGAAACCCTTCTGAAAAACTCAAACTAGCAAACTTACTCTAAAAACAAACTTAAACTAAAATTAAATTGAAAAGTCCAAACTGTTATAACCTTATTTTGGTGATATTTATGTGGTGATAATGTGACAGAAATGAAAACGCCATCTTTGTTAAACCCAGTCAAACAGAGTTGTGAATATGTGTCAGAGCACCGGCCGTCCAGAGGATTATATTCGACTATATTCGACTCTGACGACGGCACAGGCATCGTTTTACAAGTGTTACTGTACCACCAGCTCTGAGGGTGGACGCCTGCATGCAGGCTCAGTAAGCGCACACCCATTCATGTTGAAGCCTCGGGCCCGTCTCTCTTATCAATCCGACCATCCTCTGCAGAGCGATAGGGACAGTCAGGCTGCAGCGGGCCACTCCCAGCATGCAGCTGCCTGTGGAGACGCAGCCACATACCGTGGCTGGCTGTACTCAAAACACCTTTAACTAGTTCAGTCACTTTGTCCCTGGGGGTTAGGGGAGCTTATTTTTTCAATTTTTTCCAAAAGAAATTCCCAAATGCTGCACGGAAGACAAAGCATGCAGAAGTAGATTACTTCATGACTTCAGTTGTGCAACCTTCCAGGGGTTGTTAATAACTGGTTGTTAAGTAGGGGTTAAAAACCTTTTGTCTTGTCAAATATGTCACTTTCACTCATTCATTCTGCAGATCAACAAAACGCTCTGAAAGTCGTCCGTGCCAGCAAGCCCAGAACGAGAAAATCCAGCAAGGTAATTGCTCTTTACTTTTTTGTTTTCTTTAAGCTTCCAACGTTTCTCTGTTAGAGGTTAGTGCCAGCACATGCTGCCACTTTGTTTGTATTGTTTAAATGAATACTTCACCGCCAAAAAATGACCTTTTGTATATCAACGCTGAAGGTTTAGCAAAAATTAAAAAAAAGTTTGTGAAGTAGTGAGCATAAAACAGTTTCAATGAGTTGTGTGAGAGTAAACCGGTGGTTTGATGTAGTATTGCTGCATCAATTCATAAAGACTTTTCTCCATTTTTTGATTCTTAATTCACTGTGGAGGCATGCACGAATTCATATACAAATGGTCATTTTTGGGGGAGAAATATTCCTTTTGACGTCTTAACTTATGTCTGCATTGAAACCTAATACGATGTTGTCGTAAGTGAGGATTTGTCTTTGAGTGTTCCCCCTTCTCAACTGTAAATAAACTAACATGTTTGTTGGCGTTTCATATTTCAGCACTGTAACTTCTGCCAGGCGCTGACATGCAGGATGTGAAATTCACATCTGCCAGTTGCCGAACACTAGCTGGTTTAAGCTGGCTGTTTTGTTAGCTTTTCCAACCAGTTTTTTCACTGCAGGTGTTTTAAATTTATGGTTAGAGGGAAACAAAATATTATTAAAAATGTCAGAATTTGAATGAACACAGTTTATAAACTTCAAACCGCTACCGATGGTTTTGAAACGGCAACATCTCTCTGAGTGCATCGGCTCTGTGGCTCTTTAATGCGACAGTACTGAAGTACTTTTAGTTACTCCAGGAATCACTAACTTTGGTCTTAACCTTCACACAGAAAGTATGACCCAGAATGCAACCTGTTTCTTGCTCATTTCATGGTCAAGGTCACGTGTCAGAGGTGACGGGTTACACTAAAGCTGCACTGTACTCACATTCTGTCAGGACCGGCCAGTTTGTTTATAATCATTATCACAATATTAACATGTACTGTAATTCCTTATATGAGACCAAATCTTTTATGTTTGAAACTAAAATCTTGTTTTTTACAGCCCGTGAGAATTTTATATCATATAAACTCAAAATGATTTTGTTTAATTTATTAAACTATAATATTGAGTCAGTCCTTTTTATACTGGGTTTTCTGTATGATGTGTTTTGGTCTAATTTCACTGTAAATTGTGATTCAACACACAATGTGTCGTCAGTATGTGACAGTTACATATTCACAAAATTCACCTTATTTAACAAAATAAAATATTTTCTCTACTTTGGAGTTTTATTTATATATTGGCGACTCAAATTCTGTACAGTTTCAACCAGGAAGTCCGATAAGTTGGACATTTTCTGAATTAAGTTTTTAAAGGTACTCTGTGGGGTTTTTGACCTCAAAGTGCTATGGAGCACAGCCTGCCACATTATTCTACTCATCCCTGCCACATTATTCTACTCTACACGTGGCAGAAAGGCTGAAATTTGCAGCAATGTTGCAGCAAAGATGGTGAGAAAGACGACTGCTAGCTAACAGTCATGGAGGTAAACAATGCAGTATTTGCAATACTTTAAGAAATGTCATTGCAAACGTTTGATTAAGAAAAAGCTTTAAACATATTTGATAAAGCGTTTTGGTGAAAAATAGGGAATGTAAACAGAAGCTTTGTGTGTTTACAAGTAAACTCCACAGTATGTACTCTCAAAGGTACTTTTAACAGACTTTAAACACAAAATAACAACTAAATCAGGGGCGGTTTTAGGATTTAGAACGCAGGGTATTACTGGGGGACTCTTCTCTCTCTCTTTCTACTGACAACCATAAAAAATTACGATATTTTCATGTCAAAGGATGTCACTTTAGTCTGACTTCATCCTCTCCATTTCACTTCATAATGGTATTGAAGTTCCTGAAGGAAAAAATACTGAAACTAACGTTCCTCAACATTTATTTTAAGAATACCTTGTAATGTTCAGCGTTTTACGGGTGTATCGTAAATGGGATTACACCGTTTATTAACGAAATTCATTTAAAAATGATCACATGAAGACAGATGATGCAAAGACAAATGATGATGAAAGATAAAACGGTACAATGGATAAAAACATGTCAATAAAATAAAGAAAAAAAGCAATTAAAAGACGACATCACGTAAAAGCAAGTCTATAAAAGAGGGTTTTAAGAAGTAATTTAAAAATGATTATGATCCTGCAAGCCTCGTCGTTTCAAAGCCGAGGAGCCCTGAATGCCAAAAACCTATTAACTAAATCTGAGGTTTTCTAATTGTCTTTCATGACTCAATACTGATAAATTGAAGCAGGTATTTTTCAACTGCAAGAGCAGTTTTACATTTATGTAAGTGGATTTAGCTTTATCTTTTATGGTCAGAAATGAAAGATTAAGCCCCTTAAAACAAGACTTTTTGTTCAACTTTTTTCCATTGGTTTTACGTACCTTTTTTCCATCATATATATTTGAAGAGCATATATAAATTAGAATGTGGCAAAAAAAAAAAAAAAACTCACTTTCTTTCCACATTTCTCTTTAAAAAATGTAAAAGACTTGATGTATATTACGAATAAAAGAATTGTCAACAACATAGACATGAAAAAAAAAAATAAATAAATATATATATATATATATATATATATATATATTAAAAAAAGATAAATAACAGCCTTTTGTGGTGATCAGAGTTTGGTTTTTTCAATAAGTTATTTTTGATTTGGGTAAACTGACCCTTTAATCATACAGTATATACACATGCAGCAGAATATTTAGTTTTCTTCCACCACGTTTGTATCCAAAAGCACAGTAAAAAACGTCCTTTAGGTACAACACCTGTATTAGAATGATGATTAAAATATCTTCTTATTATTTACTTACTGTTAGGGGTGTAAGAAAATATCGATCCATTTGAGCGATATTATGTTTCGTGATACTGTATCAATTCTCAAACACTATTGATTTTTAATTGACAGTTTACTTGCAGAGATGTATTGTATCACAATATATTTTACATACATCGCCAGGTTTTTGCCAAAACACGGCTCTACTTACTGTGCAGCGCTAACACTCGTCTGTCTAACCTTGATCTCATATCAGGCTGGCCAAATGTACAACATTCACAGCGCTGGAAACTTGGCCTGTTTATCGTAGTTGTTTGCAGTTTCCCCACAGACGGAGCACTGACCTCCTTTTCCACAACGCTGGTTTCTACCAGAAGGGCACTCGGACTCCACCTGACCCTCGCACACTGTTAAAATAATATAAATTAGTCCAGGTCACGTGGATCGACTTGTTGGATTAATGATTTCTCGTTTTTAAATGTCTTTTCTTTTTCTATTTTTTACAGTCAAGTGACTTCAGTGATATCACAAACTGGCCCACACCTGGTGAACTGGCCAAGGAGGTGAGACGTGTGTGTGACACGTGTGTGTGTGACACGTGTGTGTGTGACACGTGTGTGTGTGTGACACGTGTGTGTGTGACACGTTTGTTTATTTGAATATGTTAAAGGCCACAACTTGTGCTTGCTTTTTGCTGGTTGGATTACAGAAGAGGTTTTCTGATTTCTGCTCACTAGATGGAGCACTAAAACCATCAAACAATGTTTAGGATTTGGTACAAATATTTATTTTCTTTTTAAGTTTGTGGTCCCACTTTGAGCCCAAATTTAAGAAGCTCACATACAGTAAATCCAGAGAACTTAAAGGCGTTGTTGTAAAAAAAACGTATCAAATGTTCTTCAGGCAAAGCGAGGAGAAAAGTTATGTTAAAAATATTTGATTTATTTCAGTATATATGTAAAAAACACTGAACAGTTTGACCTCACAGGCTCCTGTCCTTTTCTCTAGAAGTAAAATAAAATACAAAATGACGTCTTTCACTTTTTCCACGTTGGTATAAAACAACAAAGGACAGCAGTGAAAATATGTCTTGTGTGTTGTATTGCTTTAAATCGAGCTAGAAAAACAAAAGTAAAGAACAATTAGAGCAGTGAATCCCAGTGATTTAATAAAAAAAAAAAATTATTATTATTATTATTCCTCAGATTGTTAACAGGCCAAAAAAAAAACCATACATTTCAAGAAAAGTCAGTAAAAACCAAGCCTGGTTTTGTGTAACTAACATATCTTTCATCCTTATCTTTTGATTTATCTATTTTTAGAAAACCACTACATCAGTTGATGATTCTAGTTTTGTTTATCTACATTTTATTTGTCAGGGACAAAAACATTAATCTCACACAAAGAGATGTATCGTACCAGATTTAGCTCCTAGCTCAGTTCTGCAGCTCCTAGCTCTACAGGGGTGATTTGAAGATTTGAGGATTTCAGAAAAATCCCTTTTGAAGTGTCTTGTATTTACTTGATTTTTCTAAAATGTTCAGAAATTAATCTGTAGAAGCAGATATAAAATGTAATGATCTTAAACATAATTTCTTTGACAAGATCAGTGGTAAAAAATTAAATAAATTTTTCTGACATTTCAATGTTTAGTCCTTTTTTAATTTGCTGTGCGAGTTATTGTTTTATTCTTGCATCGAGAGCCCAAACTCAAACCCAAAATGTGATTTTGACAAAGCAACAACTGCATATGCAAACTAAATTCAAAAAACAGAAATGTGAAAGAATAAAAAGGCCACATGACGTCTCACCAGTGTTATTAAAAGCTGTTCTCTCTCTTTCCACCTTCCAGCAACAACAAAATGTCCTCAACAACAACGGGAAGAAGCCTCCCACCGCACGCAAAGAGAAGGAGAAGACGAGCGATCGAACTGAGAGAAAGTCAGAGAGCAGCCATGACGGCGGTGAGAGCAAAGAGAACCAGGAAGCTCAGCCGGACCCGCTGGGAGAGCTGCCTCAAGACGGAGAGTCCAAGGCGGGACAGGACCCCAAGAGTGCCAGCCTGAAGAAGAGGGGGAGTGAAGGTGAGCAGTTGTTTCCCACTCAGCATGTTAAACAGCATCCTTTTTTAAATTAATAAGGATGATTGTAGTAGCTTCAGATCAAAGTTTGATTAATACAAATTTCTCTCTGACCTGGGAAATTATTCATCTCCAGAATGTCAACTCTTAGAAATCTAGTTTACTGACAATTTCCGATTTATAATCTAATTGTTTTTAGGTTTTTAAATGTTTCCATGAGCCTAAGTAGCCACTAGGGCTGCATCTAACGATTATCTAATTAATAAAAATCCATAAAAATGTTCAAGTTGATTTAAATGTCTCGTTTTGTCAGTCCAAGATCCAAATATATTCTCATTAATATGATATAAAACAGAGTAAAGCTGGAAATCTCCATATTTGAGAGGCTTACAACAGCATTTTTTTTTCATTTTTTCCATGAAAGAATACTCAAACAATTAATCAATTATCAAAATAGTCGTTCATTTTATGTCAGTGGACTAATCTATAGTCAATTTATCGTTGCAGCTCTAGAATTCACTAGTTTGGAGATGAATGTTTTCACTGGACAGCGATGATTAGTATCCCTGATTGCTGCGTAGAGGGAGCATGTCAATAACTGCTTTGATCACTTTGGTTCGTGCATGTTCTGCTCTGATTGATCATCTCATGTGTTGCACTTCCATGATTCGCTCCCACCTTTTTTTTTTATAGACATTTAAACAATAAATAACAGGCACCAATCTTTATGGAGGCTAATAAAAAAACACGCCACTTCATGAGTTCCTGAGTCTAAACCACACAGGAAGTGAAGAGTTTTGTTCCAAAAATACTTTCAAACTTACCTTTACATGCTCATTAGTGATATAACAATAAATAAAGCATCTGTAAGGTTTAATTCTGACTTGCAGTAGGTTGCATTTCACAGAACATTGTAATCATGTCAAATTATGATTTCTATTAAGTTGGAAACAGTCATAACTCGTTCTTTATGCACCGACAGCAACATTGACTAACCTTTAATAACTCGTGCTATCGAGATACAACTTGTCTCACCATCTCAGGTTGAATGTTTCATTAACATCACTACAGTTTTAAATGACCGGTCTTTCAAGTTCTTATCACGTGTCTTCACATTACAATTCGGGGTTGTCTGGACTTGACGGTTCAACGTAATGAGGTGCTCTTTAACGGAAGAAGATCCTTTAAAAAATCATTAAAAGCTTGTTGAGTTTTATGTCCAAGTCAGTGTTTGGAAGCTGCTGCAGTGAAGATCATGCTGAAGTTTAGTGACTAGTGGATTTTTATTTTTAGAGAAACAGATGGATGACTTTTTTTTTTTTTTTTGGAACAAAACTTTTCACGCTCTGTATCGGTGTGCAATCATCGGCAGGTAACAAACGTAAGTGGGTTTCTCTGCCGCTGGAGGAAGCATCCCGGGATGACGTCGACAAGACGCCCGGCGGGGGTCCGGCACGCTCGGACACAGAGCCCACCGCCGACTCTCCCGACCCCGCCTCGCCCAATCACACACTCCGTAATAACAGGGCGCATGATAGCAGCAGGAGTGAGTGGCGAAGCAAGCTCCCTGTTTTCTGTTCACGCCTTCAGTCTGTGTTGTGCTTCTCCTCGCTGTTCGCCCTCCACTTTATGTTTGCTCACCACTTTTCGTGGCTACCATCTGTGTTTCTGCAAGCGTTTTCTCCATACTAATGCTTAGCAGAGGGAAAGCATGGCATACATATTAAGCTGTGTTCGAATTGAATGTTCTTTTAACCTCATTAAAATCTAAAATAAATGAACAATCAATCAATCAGTCAAACTTTATTTGTATTGCACTTTTCATACAGTTCAAAGGGCTTCACAGATGAAGGAAAAACAGAAAATAAGACAAACAACTGTCAAAATATTATGTTTTTTTTGTCTTTTAAATTTGAAACCAGTGCACATGAGACAATAAAGCTGATAAAAATGTAATAAAATATATTTAAAATCGGGATCCGCTGCATGACGTATCTGTGAGATCTGACACTTAAGCTTTTGTGTTTTCTTGTCGTCAGGTTGGAGAAGAGAGCCGCGGGACGTTGCGGACGATACTGCCAGCGTCCGAAGTGACAGCGGGAGCGTTCGTGGAGGAATACGAGGCCGAGGGAAAGGTCGTGGGCGCGGGAGAGGTCGTGGACGAGGTGCGGCTTAACGCCCATTATTTACAACCCTGTGTTACTTTGTGTCTCTACTTCAAAAAAACAATATTGTCTTTAAATCTTGCAGCAAAGGCTTGAGTCTAGATTAAATTCAAGTAACAATGAGAAGAAAATTGGGATGCAAGTTTAAAAAAATATATATATATATATATATATATATATATTTTTTTTTATTTTGAGACCTTAGCAAGTTTATTTCCTCTGCTGTACACATATTCTTTTGTACTTTTTAGGCGAGGTAAAGTACATATAATATACAATCTTAATAAAAATCAATGAAGTTTGCTAGAATAAGACATCATTACAGGGTCATTCATACAAAATCTGTCCGTAAGGGCCCTTACATATTTGACCCACTTACACAGAATTTAATTAACAAAGAAAAAAAATCATCTTTTCTAGAACTTAATTGTCAGTTACTATATCTATCCACTAGTGTGAGGGTTTCAGGAAGTATCCAGTGCCTTGTGAGCGCTTTTAAAACGTTTTTTACAAGAGGATATGAAAATACCAAACATATGTTCATCATGACGTCTTGCCTGAAAATAAACATTTCCTAAAAATAAAAAATAAAAGTGTAAAATTGCAAGGGCAGATCAGTGTTTTTAGTGCTTTGTGAAACTCTGTCCAGAAAGGTCAACAAATATATGCCGGTGATAGACTTAGATAGTTTCCCTTCACCTTCACATACATATCAGTAATATTTATTTATTTCCTGTTTGTCCTGCTCGTTCAGGCCGCTATGAATACTCTCAGAGTTTCCGGGACTCTCAGTCGTCTGACGGCTCCGTTCAGGCCGCATCGGAGTTCGGCTCCAACATGGTTTACTACTACGACGACGGCAACAAGGTCCAGATGTACTCAGTGGATGAAAAGCTTCTTAAAGAATACATCAAACGCCAAATGTGAGTATTTGACAACTAAACACCTTCATACAGTTTACATGACTGGCAACATGGGGAGATTTCAGCAGCTTTCTTACACTCCTGAGAAATAAAAAAGTTTTCCTTCAACATCACCTCAGAAAATGTCCAGAGCTTATATGAGACCCATGAACGAACCAGTATTTGTAATGAGACATTTATGTAGTTAATTTTCACCTTCCACCAGGATGCTTTTACAGGTGTAGCTGGAATTAAGAATCCGCAACGCACAGTTAATCGGCATTTCCATATTTTGTTGCATTTGCTTGCAGATCAGTATACTGGAAAAACCACCTTTTTTAAAAGTGCTTTTTTAAGAAAGTCTTTATTAATTTATTTCAATCTCAGCATTTTTGACATAGAATGCAATACAATTTCACAGTTAAACATGGAAAACCTTTCCATGAAGGCTTTCCAGCAGCCTTCATGTAAACGATAATGTATATGTGTGTTTTTGTACAGATGTTATGTGTCAGTGGACGAGTAAAATTCATTAAGATATCTAAGATATCCACCTCAAAAAAAACTCAAGACTTAATACATGTACATGTTATTTTTTCCATCTAAATGTTAACCTTTTAATCCATTTATTAAATGAGAGTGAGTCAGGCTTCAAGAAACTAATTTTAATATTGTTAATGGTAGTGTAATTGGTAATAAAATGTAGTCCATTCCTCCAAACCTTCTGGTATTACTCCGAGAAGAAGTCCAACACATCCGTCTAACGGTGCCACCACTTTAATGTATGAGGCTCTTTAGGTCTACAGTGAACATCCAGCTTAATCTAGTTTTAATGAAGTAGGTAATGATATTTCTGGAATGACAGTTTTGTGGAGGTTTGGGGAATTGCATACAAAACAATAACAAATCTGATTTTATGTTAATGCTACAGAAGATCTAAGAATTGTAAACAGCTGATTATCACGAACCAACTGACGTATTATTGATAAACTCGCATGCTCTCAAATTTAGAGATTCTGTGAACTTTTAAAGTGCACAATTCTTTGCATGAAGTGAGAAATAAGAATCTTCCATACTGTTTTTTGAGGTTGTTCAAAATTACCGGAATCTAGTAGGAAGTTTACAAAACAAATATTAGCTAAACAAAGATTTATAACATGTAAAGGAGTTAATTTGTGGAAGGTTTGAATAGTGGCTGCAACGATTGGAAAAGCGGAATATAAATGCATTTACCATTTACCAAAAGGAAATGAAAACGTATAATACACTTAATAGATTTAAAACTATATTTAAAAATGAGATGAGTGGAAAAATATCCACATTAGGTTTGAACAGTTTGTGTATGTGCATTTTTGTTTGTGACATTTTGGGTGTATATAATATACATATATTTTATTTAGTTTCTTTCATTTTTAATGTATAAATTTAACGAGAATTGTACAAAATAATTTATGTAAAAAGGGTAGGTGTAATGTCAAAAGTGCTGACTTATTGTTATTATTTTATATGTATATTTGGGTTAGAGCTGCAACTATTAGTCAATCGACAGAAAAATAATAGGCGATTATTTTGAAAATCTATTAGTTTGAGTCATTTTTCATGCAAAAATGGCAGAAAATGCTGTTTTTAAATCTTTCAAATATGGATATTTCCTGCTTTTCTGTTTTATATCACATTAAACTGAATATCTTTGGGTTTTGGACTGACATGACATTTAAAGACCGTGGACTTTCAGACACTAAGATGGACATTTTTCACTATTTTCTGACATTTTATTGACCAAAGGATTAATCGAGAAAACAATAAGCAAATTAAGCGATAATAAAAATAATCGTTTTTGAGTTGTATACGTTGAAAATGACCGAAATAAACAAAACATTTTGACCCCAAGTATTTATCAGGCTGCGGAAAAAACACGGTAGATAAGGTGAAAGTTATGTTTTAACCACCTGCAGTGAAGATTGTGTCTGCACATGATTTATATGACTGATGAGTAAACACAACCGTCTGTGAAGCTCCTCTGGGTGCGTTGCGTCCTGCAGGGGGCAGCGTGCACTCTCTGCCTGACTGACAGCTCTGGCCTCATTTCAGCAGCAGACTCAGAATAGTTCAGGGTGAGGTAGACTCCTAAATATAGTCTTGAGTGCTTCGGAGGGGACATGGGATGAATTATTATATACAGGGCTGAGCGAGGAAGTGTAAAACAAAAATAAAAAAAATACAGTGAGGGGAAGAAGGGAGGGGGAGGGAGACATTCTTGTCTTCTCCTCTCTCGTCTCCCTCAGCGTTATTCAGACTGCTCACTCAGCCGGCGTTACTCCATGAAACGACGACTGCCCAACGCCTGCAGGCTGAGGTCCACGTACAGACGTGTGTGTGTGTGTGTGTGTGTGTGTGTGTGTGTGTGCGTGTGCGCTGTGGGGACTTTTAAGTGGTGTAAGTTGGTGAGACAGAGAGCTTTTCTAACTACAGATTTGGTTTTCCAGCCGGGACGTTCTACATTTGTTGTGGCTTACAAGAACACTTAAAGAAGTTTATTTTTGCTGATCTAAAAAAAAAAAAAAATGTTTTTGTGGAAAGAAATCTAATGATATCCAACATACTCAGTTCATGAATGCTCTATTAGCATTTGTAGTTTTAAATGCTTAGGATTAATAGTCTAGAGCACAGGAAATTATGTGTTTTATAACAGCAGTAACAACAATTATTTTCATTATTTGTAAATCATAAATCATTTGTTTTTTTTTGGGCTATAAAATGTCAGGAAATAATGTAAAATGTCAATTATTTTACCCACTCTCCACACTCAAATGCAATTTACAATATTATATTATATTTAAAACCGAAGAAAGCAGGAAATCATCAAATATTAGAAGCCTAAATCAGAGAATTTTTGACATATATTTTTATATTTTTAAGTTATTTAAGCTTCAGGAGATTCAGATTCAGGAAGCCTCGTTGAAATCGAGATCTTTTACCTGAGAACAAATTACAGTAATACAAAATCACAACAAAACAAAAACCAGTCACCACGTACACAGATACATACACTCATGCAATCACACACATTATTAAAGATAACATTAAGTAAAACTTTAAAGTCCCTTTAGTGTCCTTATCTTTAGTTTGTTTTGCAGTTTAGCGACTACATCTGTGCTCATCTTGGTGCTGCTCTCCTGATTGAAATGAAATCACAAGCATTAAATGTATCACGTTGTCCTCCTCCTGCAGTGAATACTACTTCAGCCTCCACAACCTGGAGCGAGACTTCTTCCTGAGGAGAAAGATGGACGTGCAGGGCTTCCTCCCCATCTCCCTCATCGCCAGCTTCCACAGAGTGCAGGCCCTCACGATGGATATCAGCCTCATCATGGAGGTAAGAGCATCTGATGGTCTGAGGAGTTTAATGTTGTCACCGTTTGGCTCCAGAGTATATTTCAAGTGTCTTTAATATTTTTTAATGATGCTCATTATGAAAGAACCCGAGAGAATCTAGAAGGGCACACAGAGAGCGCGGACATTCGGCAGAAGTGAAAAATAATGCGTGAAACCGCCCCGTGATTGGGATCCGCTCCAAAATTTCATGGGTTCTTCCTTGGCCCATGCTACAACCTTGCACCAAGTTTCATGAAAATCGTTTTCCCGTAATCCTGCTGACAAACAAACCAAGAAACTGAAACCAAAACGTAACCTCCTTATGGTTGCTTTTAATTAAATAATTAAAAATAAAAGCTTATAAAAGTAATTGCTACAATCGGGGATTTAGAAATAGGAAACTATATTTGTCCTATTTAATAAATCGAATTAATGCGATAAATGAATGCATATCCAGGCCCTGAAGAGCAGCAAAGAGGTGGAGCTGGTGGACAACAAGGTTCGCTGTAAAATCGACCCGGAGCGCTGGCCCATCCCGGCCCCTACGATCGTCGGTTCCCCCCGGACCGACTTCTCCCAGCTCATCAACTGTCCCGAGTTCGTTCCTCGACAGACCCTCGACTCCACTAACTCCGGTCAGTATTCAACTCTTCTCCTACTTGAACATTACTAACAAATATTGTGTGTGTATCAGAGCCCGATATACCTTCTTCCTCTGTGCCATAGATCTCTAAAACTATTAAAAACATGAGCCACAGGGTACTGCTTCCCCAAATACTTACTACATCGCCAGATGTGATTAATCCGCCGCTGAAAATAGTCCCAAACCAATGCACTATTTCCTTTTTGTTTGTTTGATGAAAACTAGGAAATTAAACTAGGAAATACTATCAAATCAACTTTTTTTCATAGCAAACACAGTGAAAATTAGACTCTGCCAAATTCCTACCGACTGAGCTATTGCCGCTCAATATGTGCAATTTTTTTGCAAGGTGTGATACCTGGCCACATGCTGCAAAGAAATACGGGGCGGCATTTCACCACTCCTACTAGATCCACACCATCTAAATCTACAGTCATCAGATAAACAAATTAATAAAAGGCAACTACTAACTAACAGCAGGAGGCTGAACCTCTTAGAACCAGTCAAAAATAACGCTGCTATCTTATAATCTTCACGCGTGGCGTCAGTTTATAGTTTACGTTTGCCATCTGTGTGTTTACTGTGCCACTAACCGGAGGCTGTACGGTCCAAGTGCGTTTTGATAGTTTGGTTTTCGGATTAAATCCAAAGTGGCGTAGACGAGAAAACGACCCGCTCCTTCGTCTTGCATCCCCGCAGCCAGGAGATTGCTGACCAAGTTTAAAGACACAGAATCTGCAGCAGTGTTGAGATTTCAGCCTTCAGCACCTCCTGTAGCTAAATGCGGGCTGACAGCGTGATGTGGGATTTTTAAAGTTGCGCTGAAGGTTGTCGGAGTGTGTGATGTGTTGTGTGTTTGGGCCTTTCAGCCTCATCGCCTGTGAAGAAGACTCCTCCTGAGTCTGCGGAGCCTCAGGACTCTGCTGAACCCAGCTCCTCCAGCCAGGAGTCACTCCCACACAAAGACGCCCCCCGGCCCGACCCGGACGCCTGGATCCAGGTGGAGAAACGCCATCGACAGCCCTCTGGAAAGGTAACAACTGAAACCTTAATCTGGTGCTCACGACACCAGAAATGTCGTAGTCGATACAAACACCAGTGAAATTCTATGATTCTGGATACCAATTCGACACCAAAGAAAAAAACTAAAATAAAACAATAATGTAATAATAATAAAACGATAAAATGTTATGTTTTAATACTGTTTTTTTTTTTGTTAGGAAGTCATAATTCCCTCTCTAAAATCTATTCTATATTGCTTTGAAAACATCTCCTTTAAACAAGTGTAAACTTGAACAAGTTTATCGTCAATAAATACGTTTTACAAGTTTACCGTTGAACACAGCATGAGAACGTTTTACTTTACCTTCGCCCAATACACATTTTTACTGAATAGAGCCTGAACGCACCTTACTGCAAATCAATTGCACCTCAGATACCAGCTGCTGACCTCCAACGTTGACTACCTCTCCTGCTGATTTCAAATGGATGTTTGGGGTTAACAATGTAGTATTATCAGGGAAAGATAGGCTGCATCTCCTGCCTGCGTCATAGTGAGTTTACTGATTTAAAAAAAACAAACAAATGTGTGCGTAATGTGGGTTTCGGCATTGACTTGGTACCGAAGTATCGTTTTTCGTGACGTCCCTAACCGTAATCAGATCTCCATCATTCATCCCTCCCCTCATCCTCTTTTTCTGTGTCTCACAACATCGTCTTCCTGTCCTCCGCTCTCTGTCGTTCCCTCCCGTTCATCTCTTTGTTTGTGTCCTCCTCCACCTTTCGGCCGGCAGCATGTCAGTGATGATGTGTGTGTTGTCGGCTCTTCTCCTTCCTCAGCGCTCCAACCCGACCTCCTCCCCTCTGCAGTTGAGTACTTCCTGCTCTCACTTGCTTTGTTTTATCATCATCGTCTTCCCTCTGCCCGATCATCTCTGTGCTTCTCATCTATTTCATGTCTCATATTTACTGTCAAACCTCCAGTTTCTCATGCAGGCTTCATATTTGCTCAACCCCATTTTATTGTTTTTCAATCTTTATCTTTTACACCATCCATTACTTGAAAACCATGTTTATGTCAAGTGAATTACACAGTTTGAGTTAACGTAAAGGATAAGCATTGACCATTGACCCTTTCCTAACATAATATTGTTTGTTTTTGTGAAAAGTTAACCATTATTAATTCATCTTAGCTGACATGGGCCGCACATTCTTAGTGATGTTGAATATAGCTTCCTGTGGAAAAATGGCAGATAATTCCTGATAGTTTGGTTGCAATGATTTGATTTTATCATACATATTTATTTAGTAACTTATTAACATTAATAGATATTGGTCTAGAATTACCCAATAGTAAATTGTTCATCGGTATCCATGGACAGATGTTACTTAGCCAACATTAAATTACCGTAAATTATTAAGGATAATAATGTTCTATGCATGACATTGTAACTCTATATTGTTAATTACTCATTTGAAAGCAACACATACATCTAAGGGTGTAAATGTTTTGGGGTATCGGGATTCGATTCAAAATCAATTCTGGATTCAGTGCACAAATAAACACTTTTTAAAAAGTTTTTAGTATTTCTAAATTCTCAGTAAATTAAAGAACAACAAGTTCAAGTTCTAAAAATAAAGAACATGCTGCCTTTTGCCAGGACATATTTGTCAAACCCATTTTTAACATCCAGTAGTTCGATGACCTTCTTGTCTGTTCCTTCTTTAATGCTCCGTAACTCTGTCGTCCAGCAGCGCAGCGAGGCTCCTCCACGCAGCCAGGAGGCTCCTCCGCAGGCCGTGCCCGACCAGGAGGTGCTGGACTTCCTGTTCGATGAGGAGATGGAGCAGATGGCGCCCAGGAAGAACAAGTTCACCGACTGGTCAGACGAGGACGACTCCGACTACGAGATGGACGACCAGGACGTCAACAAGATCCTCATCGTCACCCAGAGCCCTCCTTATACTCGTAAGCACCCCGGCGGGGACCGGACGGGCAACCACGAGTCCCGAGCCAAGTTCACCACCGACTTCGCCAAAGCCATCAACGACGGGCTTTTCTACTACGAGCAGGACCTGTGGAAGGGAGAGGAGCAGACCGAGTGCAGCAAGGTAAGAAAAAAAAAATTGGAAAAAACTTAGAATTAGATTTTTTACAAACTAATGATGAAATGCTTCGGGCTGTAACCATTAGATGTCGATTCTCGTCCGTACTGGTAATTTCTCCTAATTTTTTTTACTTAAATCCATATATTTGGCATTTTTACTTGTTTTTTTTAGATAAATAACAGAGAAGAAAATATACCTTCACATAATAATAATAATAATAATAATGATAGCGAAATAATAATAACAATAATAATAATAATAACAATAATAAGGATAGCGAAATAATAATAATAATAAACTTTATTTATTCAGCACTTTTTATTATTATTTATTCAGTGCTTTACTGAAAAAATTAAACAATATCATGATCATAAAAATACTTTGAAGGTATAAAAAATGTTCTGCAAAAATCTTCATCAAATCCAATTTTGCACCTGAAATATTTCAGTTCACACGGAGCTGTAATGTGATCACACAGATTTCTACTGTGCCTTTTTTTATAAACAACTTGAACCTGTATTATTATTATTACTAACTTTTTTACTGGTTGAATGAGCCACATGAAGTGAGAAACAAATCCAAATATTTGAACTTTATGTAAGTGCGTATGTTCCTCTTTGGATTGACAGCTAATTAAAAACAAATCAGTTTAGCACACGTGTCTGAGCAGGTCGTGCACACAGAGTTGAAGAACAGATGCAACATGTTGTGTACAAAATCATGTCTGAACAAGCAGGTATTAACATTAACATTTTCACACAAACTGTAGCAACTAGCACAATACACAGTACTCAGGTTTGCAATTTTAAGTCTGAAACCTTAAAAGAATTCTTAATACAAATTAGGAAATGTGCAAATGTTCTCATTTTGTAGAAGTGTACATGAGAAAATAATCAATTTAAATACACAAACATGGACCACTTTACATTTGTGGGAATAGACATTTTTTTTTGTCTTTAAGCTAAACTAATAATAATAATTAGCACATTGTGTATAACTTCAAGCCAAATATCAAATTTCTTCAACTTTATTGTCCTAGAAGGGAAATTAATGTTGCATCCAGGAAGTACAGACTTGTACATGAGATGCACAAAACACAATTTACGGTGTAAAACACACAATATAAACATAGAAATGTGCAAACACCTTCTGCTAGGATATCACCAGCTCGTAATGTGACACATGTTAGAAATAGAAAAGTTACGACATGCATTAAAAATGAGTGGATTTAGTATTTGTTGACTAATATCAATAGTTTCAAAATGTTTTCACAAGACACTTTATTTTAGGTTTTGAGCATTAAGTTTTAAGGGATATAATAGCCACAATATAAGCTGACTATGAATGCTTAAATGTGTTGGTCATGAAGATCAAAGTACATATTTTATACAAAATATTAAATACAAAAGAGGGAGCCTAACGAGTGCCTGAGAGAAAATGTAGGGTACTTTTTTTTTTGTTCGATTTTTTTATATGTTGGTGTTTGCCTTGGAAAAACATGATTCACTTCCTGTTATTGAATTAGCTGCCATGTTGTTATCCACTAACCCTCAGTGGGTCAACGGGGTCACTGTCCACAGTTAAAGAAAAACACATAAACAGCCGAGCGGCCGGATACAAATACACACTGAGACCAACTTTAATGCTTCAGTGTTCTCCATTCTTATTTTACAGTTTGGGACCAAAACATTTCCTGAAAACAAAGTTTAATGACAATTTAATGATTCAGTGCTGTCGAGATGCGACTTTTACTTTAATATTTTATAACACTGACATTTTCTAGAGCTTGAGCTTTTTAAATTATATATTTTGCAGCATTAGCAGTCTGTAGTTTAATACATTTTATGTGTAATGTATAAGTTTGTTTTACTAAAGAGACATTCACGGTCTCACCCTGGACTTGATTGGATTTAATAAAGATAGGGCTGATTATTTCCATTAATTTCTCAATTCTGTTAAATTTCAAATCAAAAAGTCTTGATTTGGATTTGATTCCTGAAGCTTGAGTTGCATCAGTTACCAATATTGCATTAATATAAAAACACTTATCACAATGTGTCCTGGGAACTTAAAGCTATTTCTTATTCCACAGTTTTTGCCCAGAAATATTATCTTTCTGCTCGTTCTAATTAATCCATAACTCTACCATTTATAACAAGAAACCAAATATACACATTCATAAAACATTCAACATTTAGTATGTATTTATACTTTATTCACTGAGAAAAAGGCTTCGATTCAAAACGGATTAAAAAAAATAGATTTTGGCTCATTCAGTTGAAAATTACAAGTCCTAAATAAGATGAGGGATCTTACATTTGATCAAAATAAGTAGGACAGTTTCTTGACATCGTGCATTTTGACACATTCAATAAAAAACGGTGAAATCATTTTTCATAAAGACAAACGCAAAAGGTTGCAGTCTGGTGGTGTCTTCTGCAGTTTTAGGTTTCAGACGCCTCCTTAAAGCTCAGCTCTGCTGGCGCTCTGAGCACTTTGACCTAGAGACTTTGTGATAGAGCTGTTAAATCTCACGCGGTGGAGGGGGGGGGAACACAAATAAACTACTATTTATCGCCTCCTCACTATACGAGCCTCCAGACTACATGCGTGTCACACAACTGCAGAGGGATCGGCTTCACGGGGAAGCTGCTCTGTCTGCAGAGACGCACTCAACGCTGTCTGTAGATTACACAGCGTTATGGAATCTTACTTTATTACAGAATTATTTATCAGCACTATTATGGTCCGGGATCATATCATAGTATCCAGTATCTAGTTTCTTAACGGTTACGTTATTATCTAGTCATTCTTTATCATCACCCAGGTACAATTAGTACCATAAACTAAATCAGGATATCAAAACACAAAAGCCTCTTTTTGTCTTTTAATAGGTTAACAGTACAATGATACACGTAAACAGTAATAGTTAAATTCAAACAGATGCATCGGTGGATATGTATAGAAAAGCAAATGACAGGATAAACATAAAATAAAATAAAGTAACAATGAATATGTTGAATATATAGAAATTAACTTTAGTAAAACTATTACATTGGGAGCACAGTCTCTCAGTTTATTCGCTTTTTTTTTATAGCTGAAGTTAAAAAGAGGCTTTTTCTTTTTTTGAAAGCAAATATAATTTATGAATGTAAAACTTTGCAAACAATATAATGAGATTGATTAGATGCAACTCTTTTATATCAGCAGCTGAACACTTCCTTGTTGCTTCTGATGGCTTAAAAAGAAACATTTCCTTAAAGTAACTTTTAGTCAAGTGAAAGTGCAGCATGTGTGAACATTTAAAATTCAGGATATTTTTTTTTTTTTTCAGCTGAAGTTTTAGTTTTGTAGATGAGTCAACGCCACCATGTTTTTATAAAAATAAACTTCTGCTTGTTTTTGCTCATGTGGTCCTTACTTTTACTTTTTGAATAGTATACATCAATTCAACAATACATGATATTTTAACATCTTATTGTGTGTTTTACATGTAGTCTATACAGTTTCCAAATACAATATGTCCTTATGAAATCAAATGAGGTAAATGTATGAAGTGCTGCAAAACTGCACACAAGGCAGAACTAGAAATATGAACGTTGTGTAAAAGCTAAACTGTTTAAAGGCACTAAATTAAAGGAAGTTGTCGTTTCTTTCTCGTTGTTGGCGGTGAGTTTGTGGAGTGTTCAGCTCGTGTTTCGTCTCAAAGGTTGTCACTGATGTCGCCATATGTGGGAAATGTCACGCCTGAACACACACAAACACACACACAAACACAAGAAGGTCACCTGGATTTTTTTTCAGACGCTGATGTGTAATGTTCAAAGTACGCTGCACATCTGCTGAGTGTCACACACACTTTACATGTCGCACTGTTATCAGTATAAACAGGTTGGAATATTATATATTCATAGTGCAGTGCAGGAATACTCTGATTTGTTAATGTCGATTGTGTTTAGGTTTTTCTGCACACAAATGCAATACAACGCTGAGATAATGCAATAAAACCAGTAACACTTCTTTTATCTCCATAAGTTTTAAATTATATTATTTATTTAACAGAAGAGGAACAAGAAAAGACAAATTTCTGACAAACAAAAATATAATTTTTTTTTAACTAACAATGAAAATAAAGGAAACGATGGCTTTTTCGTCACTTAATTCATCATTATTTTAGTTGGTTTTAAATTACATCACTTTTTTATTCTTAAAGATAAAGAATATTATTAGTATTAAAAATAAAATAAAGTAATATGTTGACTGAAGTGCCTTTTTATTTAACTACGTTTAAATGAAAAAAGATAATTGATTGAAACTAGGCAATCTAAACTTAACTTTAACTGTTAAATAAACTAAAGTAGATTTGTACAAGATGAAAATATATTTAGGCTCATTAAAACATTTAAAACGAGCTATTATTTACAGTTTTTTTATTTTATTTATTTTTATATATATTCCATACAAGTTTCCTGTATTACAATAAGTTTGTGTATTAACCCCTTTTTTTTTCTTCTTTTTTTTTTTTTAACTGTCCATATTGTTTATATGTGTTTGTTCCCCAGCAGGAAATGGAGAACTTCAAGAAGCTGAACGTCATCAGTAAAGACGAGTTCGACACTCTCACCCCCAAAGTGCCCGTTGACCCGAACCAGGAAGTCCCACCTCTCCTGCCAGGTGGGTCTGTGGAGCTTTCTTCATGGTCCTTGAAATCCTTAAATATTTGTGAATTTGAGGGGAAAAAAATCAAGTCCTTGAAAGTCTTTTAAAACAGACTTAAATAGACAAAGGTCATTACATTTATATATTTTGTATCCAACTATGCCGTGTTGGGTGCTTGAATTTAAGTGAATTGGTCCTAAAAATCCCTAATTTTGACATTAAAGAAGGTGTGGGAACCCTGTTTATTGGACCTCAGCACCGCATGCATGTAATGATATAGTAATGTAAATGTTGATGTTTTTTATTGTGTGTAAACGACGTGTAGTCTCAGTGGACAGCGGAGCAGAGTTGGCCCGCTCTCTGCCTTCAACGGTCCCAGAGTCTCCTGTCGCTCACCAACCCCGAACCCCCAGAACGCCTCGCACCCCCGGACGCCAGGACCCCAGCAAGACGCCGCGCTTCTACCCCGTCATGAAGGAGAGCGGCTCCGTCGATGGACAGGTGAGTCCTGTTTCTCCGTGTGTTGCAGGGTGTAGAGTCAACTGGTCATTATCACACAAAAGACCTGGAAAGATAACAGGACGTTGATGCTGCTGTCGTTGTATTGGGCACCAGATTGGAGATGTAATGTGTTCGCACCAAAGAGTTTGACAGCAAGATCAGTTGTGTTTATTCGTGCCACGGCATAAACCCAAAATAATCAGATTTTGCTGTGATATAATTGCAATAAATGCATCAAAAGGATGCCGAATTAACTACAAAAATGATGCCAATTTGTAAAAGTCTGAATTGATGCTTTGTCCCGTCTGTCCACAAGACGACAAGCAAACAACTTTTAAATGCTTGTTTTCTGAATGGAATCTGGCTATTCTCCCATTGTAGCAGCTCCATCAACACTCAAAATAACTTCATCGAAATTAGGCATAAATACACAAAATTAGTTAGTTAGTGGATATAAGACTATATTTGATCCATATATGTAAAATTTGCTCCGCAATTATTTCCATCACTATATAAAATCGATGCACAAGTCACTGAGCTGCAGTTCAAATACACAATGATTCCTGGTTTAAGGCCCAGTGACGACACTTCACTGCTATCTAATTTTAAATCGTACTGTTTTTGTTTGTGCAGTGACTAACATCAGAGTCCAGCCTGGAAACTCTCTCTTTGCATACTCCTACTGGCAGACGCTGCTCACCTGCTATCTGTTTTGCATTTGGTGTTTACATGGTTACAAAAGGTCAAACAACATTTGCAAATACTTTTCTCTGTTTTCACGAGTGTCAAATGGAGTTTAAAGGCATCATTTTAGATACCAGTCTTCTTACAAGAGTAGTCAAAATGCTTTAACCTCTTCCACTCGCCCCCTAACTTGGAGAATAAAAAAAGAAATACGAATTAAAATGGCTGTAGCTTCTGAACCACTGAACCGACCAGAAAGAAAAAAGTTCCTTGTGAAAGTGTCAGAAAACCTGGAGGTGATAGAATGGAACAGACTTTGAAGTCAGTAATAATTGAAGATTTCTGTCAGCCGAAAATAAAAATTCTGTATCAATAACTGTCAGTGGCTTTATCTGTAGAGGTAAAGGACAGTATGAGGCTATGACTATTCTACAGTGGTTGTTGTTTTTCTCCCAAAAGGATATTTGGAGACTCCACAAGGTAAAACACATGGTACCCTGATGATATTCTGAGACACTAAAGGTGTTTTTTTTCCTTTCACATTTTGATATATTTCTTCAATTGGAGCTAAATTGTGAAAAATGCATAAGAAATTAAAAGAATGGCAAATCTATTTTTTGCAAAGACGAGGACTTTTTAAGTCCTGCAATACCAAATATGTCCATGTTTAATGACGCATGGGCTAACAGGGCGTCCTCAGGGACTCAAAAAGGTTAAACAGTTTAGGAAAACATACATTTCTTAAATACTCTAGCTCTGTCATATCCAGCTCTAAATGATCTGAATCAAGGCTACGCCCAGGAGGCGAGGACACGCTGTAGCTGAAAGGTTGGAGATTATGTGATGTCCTGGTAAACGGCTCTTTGTGATCCCCTGTTGCAGACTCCGAGGAAGAAGAAGACCCGCCACAGTTCAAACCCTCCTCAGGAAGCCCACATCGGCTGGGTGATGGACTCCCGTGAGCACCGGCCGCGCTCTTCGTCCATCAGGTCCGACTTCCCGTTTTTCTTCAGGACTGTAAAAATGCTGCCTTTCAGTTGATGTTTCAGTTTAAAACTTCCTTCTTTCCCTCTGACGGCCTGTTCACCTCTCGGTGGGGCTGTCTGCTTGACTTTAATGACTTTTATTCATTTCTCTGCATCAATATGCGCTTCCTTCCACGTCCGTTGCGTAGAAACAAACAGTATTAATTACAGATATCCTGATCAAGTCATTTTTGCCATGAGTCATTTAATATGAAGTTCTGCAAGTATAGACAATCTGACATTTACATTTTCCTACATAACAGCTGCACGGTGCACAATTCACATGCACAGTTTGGAAAAACAATCCAGTTTGGACAAAAAACACTCGACAAGTGGATAAGTTTCACGGTAGTACAGCAGCATCGCAATATCAAGTGTTTCTCAGTTTTTCTTTTCTTTTACAAAATACCAATATTACCTGTAAATCATGAACATTCATATTAAAAAGATAACAACTTTTGAGCAACATTCAACACAGTTAATAGGGATTTCTTACCAAATCTTTCAGGTTGAGAGTAGATGTTACTGGTGCCTCATTATTGGTTATTTTGTCTATTTAAAAAAAAAAAAAAAAAAAAAAAAATATATATATATATATAGTTTGTGGGAATAAAAAGAATAAATGGCAAACAGTCCAAAATCCCCAAATACTCGAATACAATGATTTTAAAAAAAGAAAAAGAGAAGTTCATGATCATAAGAGTAATCTAAGTTTTATAAACTGCCACTGACACGTCTTCTTGCTTCCTCCTACAGCAGCTCTAACGCCTCTCCGTCTGAAGGAGCGCCGCTGTCAGGAAGTTACGGCTGCACCCCCCAGTCTCTGCCCAAATTCTGGCATCCATCCCACGAGCTGCTTAAGGACAACGGCTTCACTCAGCAGGGATACCACAAGTATCTCCGACGGTGCCTTAATGGTACGGTGACAAAATGCACTCGCATGCTCAGTTTTTAGAAGTTTTACACGGAAGTATTAGATTGATGTATTTATTGTATGTTTGCTAATAATCGTCTGTTGACCACCTGTGTGTTGAAGACGAAGCTCGTCATTTGTTGCTCTCTGGTGACTGAATTTATGTTTTTTTCAGAGAGGAAACGGTTGGGAGTCGGGCAGTCTCAGGAGATGAACACTCTGTTCAGGTTCTGGTCCTTCTTCCTGAGGGACAACTTCAACAAAAAGATGTATGAGGAGTTCAAACTGCGTGCGCTGGAAGATGCCAAAGAAAACTACAGGTGAGGAGGACATTAGGTATTTAAATGTGAAAGGGATTAGTTCGGATTGTTTTGAAGGACCAAGTTGTTAGAAAAAAATATTGTCTTGACGACACCAGTATCGAAACAAATTACGTTTATTCAATATTCTTGCAAGAAGCAGCAGAGTTCTCTTACATTCGGAAATGTTCAAACGCACACGCAGGTTGCAAGGCTGCTGTGCTGCTCAGGGGAGCGTTTGACCTCCGGGTATTTGTACCCAGTCAATAACATGCTACCAATCAGGTCTGAGAAATATATACAAACAAAGAAAACAGTCTGAGCTGGGTTAAGTTATCTTGTTGCTACAAATGCATTCAGGAGTTCCTCTTACAAAAGTTATTTTGTCTTCATATGGTCTGGTTATTTACTTTGAGGCTGAGTCCTCAAGGTGAAGGTTTACTCTCTGTCTGCACATTCTGGTCACATCCAAGTTCTGTATTTTTCCATCAGGTTGTATGAAGTACTCATCCATAGTCAGTGTATCGCCTACAGTAGATGGCGGTTGGCCCCAGTTTGGAGAAGCTATCGCACGGAAGTTAAGCAATGTACTGTTGTGGACGGGTGATTCAGCAACACATATTTTAGCTACCTAAAAGAAAAATCATTATCAGTTTAAGTGTATGCTATATTTAGAATATTTTCACCCTTTACCTTGATGTCAGCCGGTCCTTTCTGTCTTTTTCTGTTATCTATGCTCTCTTCCAAACCACCAAACTCCATTGACAAAAACAGCAATTTTACCTCTCAGCAGTAGACGTACATACATACGTCTATTGCTGCTTCAATCGGTTTGTTTGTGTTATTTTGTGACTTTGGTGTTTTTAAAGGGTTCGGATTCACCAAAGTCACACAATAACACAAACAAACTAACCGATTGAGTCAGCGGTAAACCAGCAACTCCCGTGTTCTGAGAGGTAAAATTGCTGTTTTTGTCAAAGGAGTCTGGTGGCTTGAAAGAGAGCATAGATAACAGCTTTAGTTCCCTGTCAAAAAGTGCTGACAGCAAGGTAAAGGGTGAAAATATTCTAAATATAGCGTACACTTAAACTGATATTGATTTTTTTTTTTTGGCTAATTTTGCTGCTGCCCCCTTCAAGTACCTTTTAGGCAAACTCAGAACTATCCCTTTAATCTCCATTACAAACGTTTTTTTCTGTGCCTCAGGGGTGGAATATGCAAAATGTTTGCTTTGAAATGTACACAAACCAAATTGTAGTAGAAATGAGGCGTTACAAAAAAAGTACAGAAGTGCAGAGGTATCGCCAGTTTTTACGTTTTATATGATATTCTATCTCCAAGCAAGTGCAGAAAAGCTTTGATTTGCAGAGCGTCACACACTCCTCTCTGTGTAAACTTGACTTACTGCTGGGCTCTTGATCCCTGAGTCTGTGCCTGCAGACATTAGCAATGTTTGACTGTCGTTACTCGACAGCAGAGGGTCAACAGGGGAGGTGGCTGCCTCGCTGTAACATTGCTGTGTATGTGCCAGAAGCATTCTTCCCTCAATGACTAAACCCGCATTCTTGTCCATATAAGTAGGAGTGGTCAAAGTGGGAGTTTCAGGGCGTGTGAGCAGACACTGTAACAAACTCAGCTATTTATGCAGCAGCTCATGTTGACTTTATTACACTGATATACTCGTCTGTCTGGTTCCTCTGTCATTAAAGATATATATAAAGCCACTAACGATCTGTGAGACAAAGCTGTTATTGTTGTGAACTGTTGGCATCGAATGTGTAAAAGTAAAAAACAGTTACACCACATAACATCCTCTCCATGTAAGCACTCTTGTTTTCTAGAAGCCAGATTTAAAGGCAGAGTGTCCGTTTGTTTACTGACTCTGTGCTCAGAGTGCAGGTAAATATTTGTTTCTCCCCCTGCAGGTACGGGCTGGAGTGTCTCTTCAGATACTACAGTTACGGTTTGGAGAAGAGATTCAGGTTAGAGCTGTTCAAAGACTTTCAAGAAGAGACCCTCAAGGACTTTGAGAAAGGTAATTAACGTGAGAAAGAAATAAAATGCTCACTGGTCACTGTTTTCCCATAATGTGAGAGATTTTGGTGAAGTATTTATATAGGTCACAGAATACGTCACAGAAACATGTTAAAGATTCGAAGACGCAAAGCAATACACGGTTGCATCATCAAAAACAAAATTACAATCATGTTCATTGAAAAAAATGCTTATTTATTTATTTATTTATTTTTGAGTCTGCACACATTGCAAAAAAACCTTAATATCCCTTAACTTAGATAAATAAAATAAAAGTAGCACATACAGAAGTGAGAGATTCAGTAGTAATAGTATAGTAATGTACAATATCGTCATAAGCAGATACAAGGACATTTTTCAGTTTAAATAAAGGCCTTTTTTTTTTTTTTTTTACTATAACTCCTTGATAACTCATAACATAGTAATAATCATATAAAATTATCAGTAATTTTAAATAGATTTATAGCTTTAAATCTGCTGTAAAAACAGTTAAAAATGCTTTACAACAAACTGAAAATGTTATATGCCAATATATAAATATTGTTATAATTAATAAATATTTCTGAACCGAACAAACCATGGAATACCATTTTATCCAATATTAAATAAATATAATACAATAAATCCTGTGATAAATTAGTGAGGCAATAAATATACAAATACAAGTCAATATAAATAAGTTAATATGGTTTCATAAATAAATAATAAATACAATTTCTATTAACAAAAGACGTTTTCCAAAGGACTACTTTATTAGTATCGGGAGACTTTTATTTCCTAATGTCACATTTATTTCCCAGGTCTTTTTATTTCCATCTGTTATTTATTTATTTAATATTTTATAAAATGGCATTCTATAACAAACAAGGAATTTATACATCTATATAATCAAACATTATTAAACACTTATGAACACAAATTTCCTCATATCTGTTTACAAATCCATTAACGTGTGTAGCGAACCATTTGAAGAAAAAAAAAAAAAAAAATTGTTCATATGTAGAGTATAAATGCTAAATAATACAATATTTGTCCTGTAATCCTGCTTGACCCGATTTAAAAGTTCACTGTACAGACCCCCCCCCCTCTACGCTGAATGTGTGAAAAAGGATTAAAGTCGATTCCTCAAACGATTTCAACACTGAGGGACTCGTTGGAGCCGAATGGAGGCTTCAGCAGCCACTTATTTCCAGCTGAGTTATTTTGGTTTCCCTTTCAAACCTGATCTGCCAGAGAGATGAAGTTCTCCACAAACTAAATAACACACGACGCATCATGTCTGACCACAGCCAGATACTTTACTTATGAGTCACAACCAGCTGTGATAATTAATGCACTAATTAAGATGATTCATGGATTTATATGACACACATGAGTGGTTTTCTGATCTTAAAGCACTCTGAAGTTATTTCAGTGTCTTGTTCAATTTCCTGTTTACTTTAGAGCAAAACTATATAAAGGTGAATATTATTGATTTTGCACAAAGCCTATATTTGTTCTACTCTGAAAACAAGCAAGCATCCATTACCTAAGAGTCATTGTTTTCACGTTTTACCTTGTTTTTTACACTATAATAAATAAAATGTCCACAGGTTATTATGTTTTTATTTTATTTTGTAAAATAAATAAAACAAAACAACAACTTCTGAATGAAAAATAAAGTTTTTTAAGAGTTTTAGTGCAGCTAACATTAATCAGCAGATAGCAGCGTTTCCTGTTTCTGAGAGACTTGTGAACTTACATACATGAATGAATAAATAAAGAATTATAGCGTAGTGGCCTTCCCTGGTGTTGGCGCAGTAAAATACTATAATAAATACATTATTATTATCTCAGATTATCTCAAAATGACATTAATCGATCCACCAATTATTGCTGTTTTCAGTAAGTAAAGGTCCAAATGTGCTACAAGGCAGATGGAAAAAACATTGTTTTCAACCAAAGAGAGTTATGATCCAACACGACTCAAAAATCTTCTGATTATACAAACTGAAGAGTAAAAAATCTGAGAAATTGACGATTATGTAACTGGGCGCGTGCATCGAAAATACTATTTGACAATGAACTGTGATATTGAATTTGTACTGAATCAGTTGTGCCGCTTCCTCTTCCTGCAGGTCAGCTGTATGGACTGGAGAAGTTCTGGGCCTTCTTGAAATACTCTAAGATGAAGAAACAGCCCATCGACCCAAAGCTGCAGGAACACCTCTCCCAGTTCAAGAACCTGGAGGACTTCAGGGTGGTGGTGAGTCCCCATGTCTGAACAAAAAGATGCTGTGGGACAAACTGGCCTCACTTAAAAAAAAAAAAGTTTTTTAAGGGTGAAAATTAAAACGTAACTTTTAAAATCTCCAAATATTTATGTTTAATTGCCTTGTGTTTAATTTGATAACTGGACAGTTTGGAGTAAGTTCCTCTGGTATTTGATTCCTAAATCCAAGGATTGTAAAATGTATTTGCCACTTTGTGCAAAAAAAAAAAAAACTGCTGCTAATTACTCATCGCGTGGATGTCATATTTAAAAAGAAAAAACTTTTTTCATCTTTACTTAAACAATATTTATTATATTTATTTTTTATTCTAGTATTTTTTAACCCTTGTTTTTTTGTTTTTACCTACATGATACAATATGTCCTCCGAATTTGGCAGAATTGAGAATAAAGTTGATTTTGAATTTTTAACTTATTCAAGACATGTTATAAAAAGTTAGTTCATGAACTTTAGAGAAAACATAGAAAATCATTGAACACATTTTCCTGCTGTTCCTGTATTTTTAATTTTTTAATACTTTACATACATGCTAAAAGTCTAGACATGTAAACAGCATCCTGTAACAGCTTCAACATTAAATCTTTTATAAGTGTAT
The DNA here is from genome assembly GCA_943593645.1 of Bovichtus variegatus. NCBI lineage: Eukaryota > Metazoa > Chordata > Actinopteri > Perciformes > Bovichtidae > Bovichtus > Bovichtus variegatus. Next base: position 1,572,633 of record CALSCE010000197.1, read on the forward strand.
AGTTATTATAATCAGGAGGCTCAGGTTAGTGATTTTTACACACGCAAGATAGATCTTTTTAATGAGTTTCTGACATTTTTTAATGAAAAATTACTTTGAAGAATCTAAATATTTGGCGATTTATTTTTCTTCTGTCGATCGTCTAGTCAGCTCTATCATGTAATGACCTCTGACCTCTGTGCACGCAGCCCCCGATGGGAGAGGAGGGAGGCAGGAGGAGGCGTCACTCATCCTCGGCCGGGGATGAAGGGAGGCGTCGGCGACATCCTTCCAACACTACCTCAAAACCCACGCAGGCCTCCAAATCCTCCACCTCCACCGCCGCAGTACAGAAGACACCCAAAGACCACGCCCAGAAAACAGCAGCCGTCGCCCAGGGGAAGAAGGCCGAGCCCGGGAAGAAGGAAAGTGTTGCACCAAATAAATGAAGCTCCATCCTGTAGGTGTGGGTTTGGATAGAAGCGATGTAGAGCGAGGCGGCGGCGGCGGCGGCGGCCGCTCAGCATTCGCTCTTTTCAGCGGCAAACCGTTTGGGTATGAAGAGAGACTGAGCGTGGTTCACTTAATTTGATTGTTTTTATCTGTGCATTTCATTTTAAAGCAAGCAAGCAAGCAAAAGCATAGGCAGTGAGCTTGAATCTGTGCGCCTGGCCGCTCGTAACGTTTACAAAACAAAAACACAAAAAAAATGCATTCCCTGCATTTTGCCTTTTTATTCTCTCAGATGCCAAAACTCTTTCAACACTTTTTGTTGATCATTATCTGTAAAGAGCTCTCGGCTGTATGGAGCTCTCTGCCTGTTGAACTGTGATTCTAGTTTGCCAAGATAAGAACTAAAGCAGATTGTTTTGTGTGCCTTAATCTGATTCACCAGGAAGACAGGAGACAAAATTGTCCAGATTTCACATTTTAAAGTCTTCCCAATTAATTATTTGGGGTTTGAACGTGTTTAAAACTGACAATAACTGGCAGGTTTTTTTCTTTTTCTTGACATAAATATATTTTTTATCATGACAATCACAGCTGCAGTCATAAATTTGTGAAGGATGGACCCCGAGGCTGCTGCTTATTACCAGATGTGCCCTGATGTTTTGACTGACGGGCAGCATCACAGCTAAACGTTGTTTTTTAATTAAAACCTGCAGGAATAATGACAAATTTATGTGGGAAGCTTTAAGTCCCGTTTTACACCCAGAGGTAGTATAATTTATTGTTTTATTCTTGTTTTTATTTTTACTTGATTTGATGGAATAGTCTTAGGTAATCATTGCCGTTTTTAATGGCTTCTGCTATTGAATATCATAAAAAAGGAAATGTTTCTGCTGGAATTATGGGTGTGAAGCTAGCATCATAAAACTACAGTATATTTTAGCTTGCAGTTTACTTCATATTATGTTTGTGGCTTTGTGTGCTAGAGCACTTAAATCATTAATTTTCTTTTACTTCATCAATGGACTTAACAGAGGTTTTAGAGTTGAATTTTAAGAGAGAAAAAAATGTAAATACTATAAAAAATCATTTGCTATTCAATTATTCTTTTTGATTTTAAAAAGCGATTTTTGTTTTATCGGTAGTGTGGTTTTGAGTGTGTTTTAGGATAAAGCAATGCATGTTAATGCCACAGTCTTGAATTGTAAAATGCAAAAAAATATAAAATAACAGTTGATTGTATTAACTTGTGTTTGTGTGATCTGTCCTTTCTGTTTCCGTCAGCTGTAAATTAAAAACAAACTGTCTGATGACCTCCAGCGACTGAGAGCATTTTCACCAGTTATCAGCTCAAACAGAGTAAACAAGCTTTTTGGAGGAAAAAGTGTTTACATAGTGTGCAAATAGCATTAAGATAACAGCTGAATAATAAAAAAAACTCACGGGAAATGAAGGTGTGTGTGCTTAAAAAAAACAAAAGACAACCCTTTATTCAACATTAAGGAAAAAATATGCTCATAAATTGAAAGAAAAAGGCATTTATATTAGAAATTAATATTCTGCCCTGAAATGCCTCATTCTGCTCACATGATCATAATTGTACACATTTTTAAAAAACAAAACATAAACAACACAGTTAATATTTGGAAAAGTTTAAGAAAATAACATTTTTAAATCACTGTTTTTTGTTTTATTACAAGTTAATGGCTGTTTGTTATACTACGGGTCCGATGGAGGGACAAAAAACGTCAACAACCCAGTCAGTTGTAGGCGTGTGTTTTGCTGCCTTCACGTGTCCCTCGTAAAACTCAGCTCTAAATGAGAAGTGACTTTAAATTGAACTGTCAGTTGCTGCTGTGTAATTATAGTTATTTTAATGTTTAATATTTAATCTGTTTGGTTTCTGTTTAAGTCTTTTTTATAAATAGGACTCAAAATGCACCTGAAACGCCTAACAAAAAGTATTTTCTTTTTTTACCCCCACAATCTCCTATTTGATGTTTTCCTAATAGAACACATAGACACCACAATAACATTTGGTCAATACAATAGTGATAAAGCAAAGGTGCAATGAGTCAGCAAGAAAGAAAGAGACAAAACCAAGACAGGACAAATACAAACCAAAATCAATATCAAATTAGGTACATCAAATTAATTATTAATAAAATAAAAACATGTTTAATAATGTAAGATACTAAAACATAAAGTAATAGTTTTTGGTTCTACTGAATCACCTAAAATATAAAAATGATTTGGAGCCAGAGTGTGTGACACTTTGTTCTTCTTTCAGTGATCAGCGCCCTACTACAACCCTTGATGTGATTTACTTTTCTAGTATTTTCAACATTATAAATAACATTTATCAGTGTTTTTACTAATGAAAATATGTAACCACTAAAAGTTTTTGGAGTTTTAAAGATGAGTACAAATACACAGGCAGGGACAATTTAGGAAAAGATGCTATCAAGTTGCATTATGGGAAATGGAGGACCCAGAGTTTTTAAAGTTTGACCCATACAAGGGACAATGTCTTTGCCTCTGCAGCTATGATTTTGATTATTCTTATGTTTGCCTGCCTCCTGGAAGTCCCCCATTGTTAGTAAAATACAATATTAAATTCCTGGAGTAATATTTTCGGGGCTGTAATGTAAATAATATTATATCTCTTGGTGGAAATGATTTTAAATTAAATTAAAATATAATTGACAGCAAAAAAACAAGCATCTAACCCTAGTTATAGCAATAAATGTCATTGCTGTTGGTTCTGGGCATCTTGCTATGCCTGTGTCACCCGTTTATCAATTATTATATGTGTAAATTGAACAATAAAATAAATAATAATAATATGTGTTTGTGTTATCTGCAAACTAAAGTCCATCCATTTAACTGGGAGGATTTTCTATAAATGCTTCGGTGTGCAAAAGGTGAATTTTGGACACTTAAAAAAGTAGGATTTTAAATTCAAATGTAGATTATTATTATTATATCGACAAAAAGTGACTCGGCAACAATTTTGATAATATTAATTGTTTAAGTAATATAAGTCATTTATTTTTAAACAGCTGTCCCAACTTCCCTAATATCAATATTTTCTGCTTTTCCCAGACATTTCTTGATGAGAAATAGTTACAAAGTACAGGGTGAGTGAAGATCTTTGGATTTTGGACTCTTGGTGACATGTAAAAATGTCACTTTGGCTCCTGGAAACTAGTTATCTGATGATTTCTGTCAGTATGTTGACAAAATGATTTAATGATTAATCGGAAGAAAAAATAATCATTAGAATAATCGATAATGAAATGAATCGTTAGATGCAGCGCTATATTAAGACACACAGCTTTACATTGCACCAAATAACACAATGTAATAACACTCGCTCGCTCAACTAGTGGTTCTGCTATTTTCCGACAGGTCGTGAACGCAGCATCTGGCCAGGGGCGGGTAGGCGCTAACCGTGCAGTATGGCGGACGATGGAGACAGTTCGAGCGGACCAGTTGACACAAGCGGCGGGCAGGGGGCAGCTGATGAGTCGGACGGGCTTGGCCTTGGCGCGATGTTGCTGAATCTCAGTATTTTGGTTCTGGTGGTGGCGATTTGTCTGGCAGCGTACCGGCGGTGGGGCAGGCGGCTCGTCGCTGACGCGGCCCAGGGCGACGAGGCCTCGGCGCTTCCCAAGATGAGGAGACGGGACTTCAGTCTGGAGCAGTTGCGGGAGTACGACGGACTCCAGAACCCCCGCATCCTGATGGCTGTCAACATGAAAATTTTCGATGTGACCAGCGGCAAAAAGTTTTACGGAAAAGGTGAGTAGGACCGCGGGTAAATCACCAACTGACAGCCGGGTGAGTTAGCGGACATGTCCCTGCTGTGGTGAGTTGTCCCGGACAAAAAAATTGGGCGCAAACGGTTGTGCTTAGCTAGCTTAGCTCTTTTTGGCTTTGTCTATGTTATTGAATGGGATGCTAGACGTTAGCTGACTAGCACGGCTGTTTTAGGGGGGTCGTGTCTGTTATGGGGATGCTTGAACACCTCTAAACTGTGTATGTATGGACATTAAACATGTTAAACTTTTAAGTTAAAGTTTGGTTACAAGACTGGAGATTTTAACAGGCTAGCACGCTGCTAACGCTAGCTTGTTAGCTTGTTGACGTGCACACAGACGCTGCACTGTCTGGGTGTCTAGTCTGCAGCCGCCGCTTGTTTACACTGATGGGTCTCACCTGCATGAATATTGGGAACTTACTGTGGTAGGATAAGTATTAAGATCTTTAACTAAAGTAAAAGTACTAATGCCACGATAAAAAAAAAAAAAACTTTGTTACAAGTAAAAGTCATGCCTTACACATTTTACTTGAGTAAAAGTATGTAAGTATAATCAAGAAAATGTACTTGAAGTATAAAAGTAGTATTGATGCAGTAACATGTAAGATGCATTTTAATGTTGTAGCTGGCTGCAATAGAGCTGATTTTATTCATTTTCTATAATGTTGGGTGGTTTAATTGACTGTATAATAATACATTGGATTTCATATACTCATTATAGGTTTTTATAAAATGTTCATCTGCAAAGTAACTATAACTAAAGTTCTCATAAAATACATGTAGTGAAACGAAAGTAAAAAGTGTTTTCTTTAATGTAGTGGAGTAGAAAGTAGCATACCTTTTGTAAACACTCAAGCAAAGTACAAGTACCTCAAAATTATACTCCAGTACAGTACTTGAGTACATTTACTTTACTCCACTGGGAATTTTGCACCATTGTTGTAACCTTTTCAATATTATTCTTGCTATATTTACTAACGTAGAGGTTAGTTTTAGGCAGAGCAAGGCTAACCTACTACTCAACATTTTCTCTGACTTGGCAAACATCAACTCTGTCATAAACTATAATTATTCAAACAACATTCCCAACAGTGTCATGTGTCTGCTATCCGACACCACCAGCATAGAGCCAAGGAGGCCTGAATCTATCCAGTTCACCAAATTATGACACAGTTTTACAGTAAAGATACACTGGAGTTGACTCGGCCAAGTTTTAAATGTCTAGTTGGTGTCCATCACAGTGGAGTTCAGGCTCGGACTGCTAGTTATCAATCCATGTGTCAGAGTTGACAGAAAATATATTTATGACTTGTTGATAGTCAATCAAAGTAGATGTAGAAACATTAATTATTTGTTTTGCTCAACTGGAAAAGTCGAAGTTCATTTTTCTATTTTCTATTTGCACATATACCCATATATATACATAGATAAAAAAAAGACAAACGTGTTCAAACATGGTGCAGGAGAGGTTAGAAGACAAAACAAGGCTTATAAAGATACCTCCCTTCTTAGATATTATATTCATTCTCTAAAAAAGGATAACAAAACAAAGATTGCATAATTCATCAAAGTTTCAAAACAGAGCAGTAATACAAAATTAAAAGAAATTTGAAAGAACTTAGGGCTACAATTAACTACTATTTGGTTTTAATTGATTAGTTTGTCAATTATATCCTTGACTAATATATGAGTCATTTAGTGTGTTATTATTATTATTATTATTATTATTATTATTATTATTATTATTACCCGCAGCTTTAAATTGTGTAGTTGCTGTTCATCACAGTGGACTTAATGCTGGGACAGCTAGTTGATAAATACATATGTCCATATGTTTGGTACTCGAATAAAGTCTGTTATGAACAACAAATATCAAACATTTTCTGGGTTTAGCTTCTAGAAAGTAAAAGATTTCCGTTTAATTTCAACACTTTTGGGTTTGTTTTGCTTTTGGTGCTAAGACAAAATAAGCAGCTCGAGCGTGTGCATTTATTGTTATTTTAAACGTTTTATATACCCAAAGATGAATCAGAAATTAAAATAATAGTCAATTCTGCACAGTTAGAGGAGAGTCCAGCTGGAGATCTCAATACAGCTGAGACACTCAAGTTTTTACTTTATTCTGGCACAAATCTGATTCAGTAGTTTCTTCTTTTGTTGCGAGTCATGACATTTAAAAAAAGAACATGATTCCAATTATAGAAAGAAAAGAATATCAGTATATGTTGCTGTAGTGTTACTCAGGTGTGCAGTTTCATCAGTAAAATGCTTGTTTTGTAGTTATGTAAGGTAGGAGCACATCTAATCTTTGCGGTGATAAGGCGTCTTTGCTTCATGGTTGGCAGTATGGACTGAGTTTTCTTTTTTTTTTCTTTTCTCTTGCACAATTTAAATTTAGAAAACCAGAGGGACTGCTGAGTTCTCACATGCTGGTCAGATGATGTTCTTCTGGAGGATAACGAAAGATTTACGTCAGGGAAGGCTCGGGAGTGTTGTCGGATAAACACACTATAGAGGCTGAATATCACAAGAGCCTTTTTGAAGAGGTTAGATATCAATCAGATAACTGGAAAGTTCCGAGTATAAAACATAATTTTTACACAGTATCTTCTTTTAATACAACACTGAAACTGTAAAGTCATAGAGACATTTTAACTTGAGTTGTTATTGGTGGAAGTTGCATCATAGGAAAACAAATATCAGTGTTTCTGAGTAGATGCCTCAAGGCATTAAATTGATTTGTCATGCAAAATCTGCAGAAAATGCTGCTTTCAGCCTCTCAAATATGGAGATGTCTTGCCTTTTCTCTGTTTTATATTATAATAAATTGAATATCTTTGGGTTTATGACCGACAAACAAGACATTTAAAGACATCCCCGTGGACTTTGAGAAACTGGGATAAACATTTTTCACTGTTTTCTGAAATTTCATAGACCACACAGTTAATCGAGAAAATAATCGCCATAGGCATCGCTAGTTGCAGCCCTAGTTCTGATAAAAGCACTCTCTTTTCCCGTAATGTAAAATCTGTATACTTATTCCAGTCGATTGCTGAGGCACTAAAAACTGAGTCTGCTGTGACAAAATAAATGGAAAACTGTATTTTATAATGACATTGATGTAGGAGCTGTTTTTAATCAGTGAATTTATTTAGCAAAGTATTGTGTCGATATATCAGCTGTATAAGTCAGTCGATAAGAAGCCATAACAAAAATACTGAAGTACACAATACCAAAGATGTGTTTGAGATAACTTGGCATTTTTATGTTAGGCTATGTATTTATGTAAAAAAGTTATATTGGCCAATATTGTTGTAAAATTACGATATTTGTATCGGCATCAAGAGTTTAGTCAGGATTTATTCAGAAACAATAATAATGTGGATTTCATTACTTACCCGGTAGAAGCATTCATTGTTAATGTTTTACTTGAAAAGTAAAAGTACAGAAGTGTAATTATTTAACTTTGCAACTAACTGCTTTAAAAAAAAAAATTATACGCCTTGATTAGTCGGTTAGTGTGAAAAATGTCAAATAGTAAAAGATGTTGGTATTTCCTACAGCAGATGTATTCAAATTGTTTATTACATTCACCCATCAATCCAAAGATACTCAGTTTACTCTCATATATGACAAAGAAAAGCAAGAAGGCGAAAAGTAAAGTGTCTGCACACTGGATTATTTATTACTATTATTATTATCGTTGTAATAATATTACATGATAAGTACGTTTTTTTTATTAGACTGAAAAGCAGCGTTTCTACTCTTTACAGAGTCAAAGAAATGCAACAAATCATCACATATGAGCAGCTTGAAGCAGTGATTGTTTGATTAATCAATGATAAAAATAGTTGTTTAATTTCTCTATCGACTAATAGATTTTTCGGACTAATCGCTGCAGTTGTAATTTAACTGTAATGCATTCTTTAAGACCATTCAAAGGCACTTTTGAGAAAGTGACTATCACATTTCCTATTTAACACATCTTCCAGCTGATAACAACATGACACGCTTCGTCACTCTCAACCGGTTTTCAGAAAAAGAGAAGCATGTCTGATTTTTCCCTTTTGTGAATGTGAACTCTCCGTATCTGCGCTGTATTCAAGTGGTTTACTTATTGGCAGTCCTGAAGGCTTTTAATGTGAAGGAGCAGCAGCAGCAGCAGCAGACACATGACGCAGGTCTGAGTTAATCGCCAAGACCCAAGGGTGCTGAACTTTTTTGCAGGACTGTATCTGTTTTTTTTCCTTATACAGTTTTGTTTATCACTGTTTCTCTTGATAAATCAGTTTGAAACAGTAAAAGTTTTTTTTTTTTTGAGTAGAAAGTTAACGGGTACAAAGCGTGTTACAGTTTACACTTTTGTTTTTTGAAGCCAAACAAAACAATACAAATCAAACAAACGCAGTGTTCCCGCTACAGGTTCCCATGGGGATCATCATACACCGAGTCCATCCCGACGTTACAGTTACATTACAGTTCATTTAGCAGACGCTTTTGTCCAAAGCGACTTACAATAAGTGCAAACAATCATGAGGATACGACTTCGAACAGCGAGAATCTTGCAAGCACATTAGCTTCAAATAGGTGAAATCATACAAGTGCAGAACAATAGCTTCAAATAAGACTAGCCAAAAAGTAAGTGCAACTTACAGAAACAATAGAATAAAAAAATCAACCATGAGCTTCAAATAAGCCAACCAATTTAAGTGCAAAATACAAAGAGCTGAATTTTATTTATTTATTTATTTATTTTCATCTTTGGCCAAGGTGCAGTCGAAACAGTTTTCAGTCTGCGACAGAAGGTGTGAAGACTTCCTGCTGACCTGATATCAATGGGGAGCTCATTCCACCATTTAGGGGCCAGGATAGCAAACAGACGGGTTTTTGTTTGAGGGGTCTCTGGGTCCCACTCGCAGTGAGGGAGCAGCGAGCTGATTGGCCGATGCAGATCGAAGTGAGCGAGCTGGGGTGTCTGGTTTGACCGTGGCCTGGATGTAGGAAGAGCCTGGTCCATTCACTGCATGGTAGGCCAGCACCAGAGTCTGGAAGCAGATTGGAGCAGCCACTGGTAACCAGTGAAGGGAGCGGAGGAGAGGTGTATTGTGGGAGAACTTGGGGAGGTTGAAGACCAGTCGGGTTGCAGCATTCTGGATGAGCTGTAGAGGTCGGATGGCTCATGTAGGAAGTCCAGCAGGAGTCAAGACGTGAGAGAACAAGAGCCTGGACCAGAACCTGTGTTGCCTTCTGAGTCAGAAGAGGACGAACCCTCCTGATGTTGTAGAGAGTGTGTCTGCAGGAGCGGGCTGTTGCTGCGATGCTGGTGGAGAAGGACAGTTGGTCGTCTTTGACACGGCGAGTTGAAACAACCAAATCTGATTTGAGTAAATAAATAAAAATTATTCGGGCACAGCCCTAATCTTACCCAGGCACAAGACCTTAAAACAAAAGTCAATCTAAATGTTTAAATCTTAAAACGGTGCGAAAGCTTTAAAAGTACAGACCGTGAGTCCTAGTCCCAAAAAAATCACCAGCAAGCTTAGATTTACAGTAAAGAGTTTATTAACCTGTGGGAGTGGATGATTCTTAATTTTAATTTTTATTTTAAATTCATTCTGACTTTTTATTTAAAAAATTTTCTCAGATGGTCCTTACGGCATTTTCGCGGGCCGGGATGCTTCGAGAGGCCTCGCCACCTTCTGCCTGGAGAAAGACGCCCTGTGGGACGAGTATGACGACTTGTCAGACCTCAACGCTGTACAGATGGAGAGCGTGAGGGAGTGGGAGATGCAGTTCATGGGTAAGCTTGTTTGCTGATGTTGCCACCAGAGAAAATGCTCCTCGGATATTGATTCGGCTTAAATTTCACAGATGCATCCACTGTGTTTATGGCCTGTCCCACAGGGCCTCTGCACGGGTCAAACTCCGGATCAAAACAGGATTTTTGTGCTTGTAAATTTCTGCTTTTCTACGTATATCAGTTTTAACAGGATGTTTGAGGCTGTTGAACAGATTCACACACTGTCCTTGAAATAAATCTTCTGCTTGTTGAGAAAATAGATTGTAAGGTTGCAGATTCCCCGTGCATCCAACAAAAAGAACTATGAGAAAGCTCAGTGCTGTCAGTAATGTTTTATACTGTAATGCATATTGTTTTGTTTGTTTATCTGCACAAAATAGAAATATAGAATTTAAAATGTCAGAGTAGTATTCTTAAAGGTCAAAATGAAAGAATTATACAATAACAACAGATGTGCAGGAAGAAACAAAAAGTCAAGAAGACAAAACAATTCAGGAACAAAAGAACTACAATTATTAACCCAATAACCCTATTCTAAAATACTGTTACAGATTTAAAGTCAGAATAAAAATGCACTAACTATTGCAATTAGGAACTTCTTAACACATTTTGGGAAAAGTTTACAAAAACAGTAAGGATTGAATCCAGATTCAGAATTTTTTTAAGTTCTTTACGATGCAAGCTGGAGCTGAAACGATTTGTAATTTTGTTGGTAATTTAAGTAAAGTATTTAAACAAACATGGCAGCCATTCTCTGGTTTCTTCTTTTGTCCTTGGGAGCGTTTGCTGCTGTTCTGTTTTATCTAATTGTAGACAAAACCACTAATCTGTTGACGTCACAAAAGCAGAAAATTTGACGAGCATTCTTTACTTTTTTCTGATGAATAATAACCAGCAGATTTACAGATAATGGAAATAATTGTTAGTTACAGCCTCAGTTTTGTGTATAAAATGTTAGAAAATATTGAAAAATAATCATATGACTCCTTCAAATTGCTTGTTTTATCCAACCAACTGTACATAATCCAGAGATTTTCATTTTTATAGCTGAAACGATTTTTTATCAAGTAATCAAACGTCAATCAATAGATAATTAATTGCCAGTAATTTTGATCTATTAGTTGTTTCTCATTTTTGATGTAAAAATTCCAAACATTCTCTATTACCAGCAGCTGCCTTTCTCTGCTTTATGTGTTAGTTAACAGGTCTTTTTAATGTTTTTTTTTTTTTCTAATATTGTTCGGCTAAAACAAGCAATTTAAAGATGTCAAGTCGCTCTTAAGGAATTTGTAACGGGACTTTTCCTTTATTTTCCTGACATTTTAAAGATCAATCGATTAATTGAGAAACATATTTGCCTGATTAGTCTTTAATGAAAATAATAATAGGGGGACTAAATAATGGGCTAAAAAATAATAATAATAATGATAAGTTTTACTATGATATAAGGGTAAGCAAACCAGAAACTATTCTAAATTAAAACCATGAAAAATCACATTTTCTGCATAAAAAATGATTATCAAAATACTTCTGATTGATAATTAAATAATCGACTGATTGTTTAAGCTCCAAAAAAAATTCTGAAATTGGCAGTTAAATCAAAGTGAGTCAGTTAAAACAGGAAGCGCTGAAACTGAAGGGACACAAAGGACTTTTATTTAGATACTTTTATATGTCAGCATGTCAAATCTTTGGATTATTCTGTACTTGTAGTGTGAATGTGACACAGTTTTAGATGCTATTATTATTGTTTGTAATTGAAAAACTTTCCTCAAACGTACATAAACTCAAAGCTTGTGTTTCATTTTAAAGTCAACGGTCTTTTATGAATCTTTGGCGTCTAGTTTTGGACTGAAACATGTGAGGCCTCTCTACTTAAATACAAGTCTCTGGACACTCGCCGCGAAGTGATGCAGATAACGCATTTAAAGCTGGACTGGGCAGCTTTAGAAGTTGGCCGCCCCAAATAGTGTCTGATTAAATCATGTAAGAAGAAGTCAGTAAATTACTCGCAGCACGTTGTTTCACATGAACTGCTCTGAGAGTCCAGAGTTCGCCCTGATCAGAAAAATTTAGGCCAAATTTTGATTTGTCAATCATCCGAAAATGAATTGGCAATTAAGTTGAGAATACATAGATATAGAAATAACTTA
>CALSCE010000197.1:1604837-1624978 GCA_943593645.1 Bovichtus variegatus
ATGGATGGATGGATGGATATTTTCTGCTTTTTTTTAAAATTGTCTTATTTATTTATTTTATTACTTTTTACATTAATTGATTGTTTGGTTTGTAAAAACTGTGATTTTTTTTGTTTTGTCCAACCAACAGTACAAACCTAAACATTATTAAAAAATAACTTGTATTGAGAAATTTCCCATTTGAGAAGCTGGAACCATAAAATGTGAAATAAAAAAATGACAAACGATCAAATTAGTTGTGAATTAATTTTCTCACAATCAGCTAATTGATTAATCGACTTATTGTTTCAGCTGTACATTATTATACGCTAGTTTAATTTATAACAAAACTTTATTTTTTATTCTCTTTTTATTTGGGTAGACAGGCAAATATCAATCAGACATTTTATCACCTTATACATTTTTCTTTTTTATACATGCCAGACAAAACAAATAAGTAATGAAAAATAAAATAAAGATTGATTTTAAGATACTATACCTCACCCACATATACATATACACCACCTTATCTCAATCACTTTTTTCCATATTTACCATTTAATATATATGTATATACATATACCCACTTACACATACACACTAATGCACATATACATACTTACACATCTGTCTATACATGCATATTTTTCCACATTTTTAATCAGCCTTCTAAAATAATAACAACAATAATACAAAATTACAAAATAAAATAAAAAATATTCTTCTCTTCTAACAAAACATATTTTATAAACTCTTCATATGTTTTACATGCAAAAATCCTTAAGTGTAAAGTAACTAAAGCTGTCAAATAATTGTACAAGTAAAACAGTACAACATTTGCGTGTGAAGTGTAGGTGAAATGTGGAGCAGAAGTATAAAATAGAATGAAAATACTCAAGTAACTTTCAAGTACCTAACATGTACTTAAGTACAGCACATTAGTAAATACACACAGTTGCATACTGACATTATTCTGTCTGAATAACTCCCAGGATGCACCGGTGCTCTGGCCCGTGAGATGGCGAAGGCGTACCCGTCCTCCTCTGTCGCGGTGTTCGACCTCCCGCAGGTCGTCGAAGCGGCTCAGAAACATTTCTCTCAGGAGAACGACGCTGTTGTATTTCAAACTGGTGAGCCTCATAACATTAACATTTAAATTGGAATATTACAGCTAAGTGTACATTTAAAAAGTAGTGGTCACACACTTGTTGTTGTGCGTGCAGGAGATTTCTTCAGCGGTGAAATCCCCCCTGCTGACCTGTACGTCCTGGCCAGAATAATTCATGACTGGCCTGAAGAGAAGTGCCTCACACTGCTGAAGAAGATCTACGACACCTGCAGACCAGGTGAGTTTAACCGTGCGTGTGCACACACATGTGTTGGTGTGTGTGTGTCAGTGTGTACAGGATTATATGCTGATTTAATCTTTTATTCACTCTGCATTTACACTCTTGATTAGTGGGATCTCAATCTTATTTATGTTTCATACACATAAAATGCAAATCCACCACATGTGTTAGTATGGTCACTACAATTGAATGTATCTTATGTACCTTTTCTGCATTAAACTGTTTGAAAATGACTTGAGCTATGTTTTTTATATATATATATATATATATATATATATATATAGACACACACACACGTTTTCTTTCTCCTGTCATGGCGTTGTTTCCCCTTTGAGCAGCGTCAGCTTTGTGTTTGTCTTTCAGAAGCTTCATAAACTGACTTTTTATCCAGTTTTAAGCCACATTTCTATGATGCACTTATTAGATCTCGTCGTTTTTAACTCTATATTTTAACCTGCTGATTGGTTTTAGTTACCCGACGTCTGGATATTAAGTTATCAGAGAAACAAGCTGAGCAAACGTTAGCGGGAGAACAAACGGCGTTAGAGAAACACAGATTCTTAAATGTTGGACTTTATTCAGTGGGTCCATTTGTTTTGGAGAAGAGAATACCTCTGCCGACAACTTGTCTCCAGCGCTACTTAACGTCTGTCTTTTGTTATTGTTTTGATTGACAGACCCCTAATTTACATATTGCATTACATATATACTGTATGCTGTTTTTTTATTTTCTTAAAGTTAGTGGAAGTTGCTATCCCCTGCTGTCAGAGTTAAGCAGAAGTCAAATCAAAGGGCGTCAGCAACAGTCCAAAACAAAGCTCAAGCAGACAAACAAAGCTTCAAAACTAATCCATCCATGATGCAGTGGAAGGCATAACAATGTAGACAAGTCCTTTGACACTTGATACTTGCTGTATGAAAAGATATTTCCTCTACAGTACAATAGGTAGATTTTCAACCCGTTTACCAAAGTGTGTCCTTGACCCCAAACCAAGGGCGTGAAAAAAGTCCTGCCCCCTCCTTCGCATATTCTTTGGGTTAAAGAAAATGTTAAACTAGTGTTTACAGTGAATATTCTCCCTAAAACAAGCTAGACTGTAACATCAGTTGTTGTTGTTGTTGTGGCAACATATCAAACGCACATTCAATGTTTTTGAATTTTTGCACCTCCCTCCTCTGTACCGACACCTTTTAGTTCATAAATCCTGAAACATCTTTTCTGTGTAAACGCTCACCCTTTCAGTACTCAGTATGTTTGTTGGTGCTCCTCATCCCGGCAGGCGGCGGCGTCCTGCTGGTGGAAGCCATGCTGTTTGAGAACAGACGAGGGCCCGTCATGGCACAGTGCTTCTCCCTCAACATGCTGGTGCAGGCGGAGGGCCGCGAGCGCCCGCCGTCCGAGTACACGCACATCCTCAACAAGACCGGCTTCCACAACGTTCAGGTTTGCCGGACCGGCAAGTCCTACGACACCATCCTGGCCACCAGATGAGCGACCGTTGAGAGAAGCATCTGGGAAAGTAAAGAAACTTGAACTTGAAAATGTTGGGAGGTGGACATAAACGTATTCGCTCTGAAAAAATAACTGTCGCCAGTCTCAGTGCACATGGATCCCCAGTGTATGTCTTGGTTAGTGATATTTTCTGATATTGTGATAACATTTCAAAAAATTGTTTTTTTTTTTTTTCAAAGATCGTACAAATACAAACATTCTCTGGATTGAAGTTGCTGCTGGATAATATTTTTGATCAATACTTGTAACATATTTCTGCATATTTGTAGAAGAATCGTGTGAAAATGTTGAGTTGGACTCAGTTAAAAACAATTCAGGTGAAAGGAATAGTCATTTTGGATCAGATTATATCTTTGTCATTAGTCCTATTTCTTGAGTATCATAGTGGTGTATTCCAAAAAAATTGACAGATTTGGAAAACAACTTTTTACAAGCAATTATACATTTTTTTTATCCTTGATTGGCTATTTTTGATTTGTCTTCATCAGATTTTCAAACATTTTATAGATGCAAAAAAAGTTATTTGAATCCATAGGAAAGCGTAGTGAGGATACAATTATAAGTCCATAACAGATGTTTTGGGAAACAGGTTTTTTTTTAGGAGTTTCTCATTTTTTTCAATCTTTATTTTTTCAGTCAAAAACGTCAGAAGTAACAACACTGTTGTCAGAAACCCTGAAAATATCTCTACATACTTTGAGTATAATTAGAATTATCCATGAGTGGTAAACACATCCTTGAAAAAAGGAACATTTGAAATTACATTTAAAGGTGGAAGATGTAAACAAACTTTTCCAAAGGATATTTTGTCCATCTTGCTGAGCATAAATAATTTCTCAGTCTTAGTAGGAAAATCAGTTTTATCATCTCATGGATCTCTTTAATGATTTCAAGTCAAGTATCTGCTGTAGGTGGATATATATATATATATATGAGCTGGAGAAACAGCTTTGTGTTGTGATGTGTGTTCCTGGCTTCTTCACTGTGATGAGTTCAGGCTCCCTCTACAGGACAAACCTCAGTTTACCTCCATTATTCCTCTGCTGGTGTTAAAAAGATCAAAAAAAGTTGTTTTTTTTTGGATTGTTAGTGGTGTGACCTTCTAGTTGAAGGAAAAAACACTGTAGTGTTTAAAAAGATCAAAAAAATAAAACTGTTTTATAGATGTTTTTTAGTTTGTTTGTTGTATTTCCTATAATGTTCCATGTTCTATGGAGACATAGGAGTGACATTAAAGAAATAAAATAAATTTGAAAATATAAAGAGAAATAAAAAAGAAAAAAATATGGTAATATAAAGAGAAATGAAACTATGTGCAAATATAAAAGTATAACTATAAGGCCGGAAATATTATTTTAATTTATTTTCACATGTATTTGTTCATTTATTTCTGAATATATAATTTTGTTTTTATTATATTGCATATGAATGCCTATTGTTTTCTGTATATTTTACTGTATATCAAAATGTTTTATTTACTTAACTATTTTCTTTTCATTTCTCTTTATATTTCCACATCTTTTTATTTATTCATTTATTCCTCTTTATATTTCCACATCTATTTTCTTATCCGTTTACAGATGTATTCTTTTTTTATGGCATTCTCCTATGACTCCACAGTTTACAAAAGAAAGTAATTTACATCATCTCAGCTCTAGATAGGTAATGAAAATGTCACATACTAAATACATACTACATAAGAGGAGCAGGAAATATTTTTCTTTTTGTGATTTGCATGTGTCATAGATGAGGTGCAAACGTAGATGTTTGATTAAAAACATAAAAACTGTCCTTTTTAAATCTCTAAGCTTGTTTTCTGTCCTCTGATTATTCAACATGTTGGCAGCATGCATCCTTCAGCTTAAATCAAATACATGCATGTTTGTTCTTTCTATATCGTTCATAAAAAAAATATATATATACAATCTATGCATGTATCATATCATGTATCATGTATCACCCCCCAGGTGATGAGTACTGACAATGCACCTGTTTTCTATTATTCTTTTCCTGTCATACAAATATTAAAATGACACTAAAAACACGTGGTTGTTCAAGAACAACTCACAAACGTGCATGCATGTCTTTATTATAGACAAATATGTGTGTACTTTCCTAAGTGACTAAATGAGTCACTGATACAGCTTGCATCATGCACAGATAATTTGTTCACATTCATTGTTTGTTGACACTAAAAATGGCAACCGGGCAACATGGGTTTGTATTGTGACACTGGAAACTGGAAATCTTTTTCCTGCATTTAGGAGTTGTTGGGTTTTTGGTAGCGCGAGCCGGTTCGGGAGTTTCTGCTACCCTCCAGCGGCGCGCCGGCGCAGCCACAGCCGGGCTCGGTAACCTCCTCCCGGGCCGCCGCTCTGTGTTTGTGTATGTGGAATGCGGGTCAAGCGGAACCCACGGCTAAAAACTGCGCTTCACATCACACTCAAAACACCGGCTTTCATCGGCCTGACGTGCTCTGTATGTACCGTCCACTTTATTTTCAACTCTCCGCAGATTGAATCCTAGTTCACATCTGGCAGAATGTTCTTAACCCGCTATTTGAACGAGTTAATATTTCCAGTATGGTCGCGCTGTTCGCTAGGAATACGCGACATCGTCATTTAAAATGGCGCCAAAGATTAACCTCAGCCAGTGGATCGCTGTTGGTGAACCTGCCACTCTGTGCCCTGCTGGCTAGCAACACAGCTAGCAACACAGCTAGCACAACAACATTGTCGTATTAGTTAGTTAGCAGCGTGCATTAGTGTGTTCACGTTTCAGGTAGTTTGTTTGAATTACTTATTGACCCCTAACCTTTGACAGATCGCTGGTTGGGGAGTGTTTCATAAGAGGGGGCACCATAAATGCCAACGTTATGTTAGCAGCGGTGGCTAACACCAAATGCCAACTACATAACATTCGTGTAGCCTCAAGCTAAGAGCTAGCCGGTGTTGCTAACCACTAACGTCAGCTTAATCTAACGTGTACCACGCATGTAGAAAAAAACATGCACATTTAAGCGTAAATCTTCCCGATATGAACTGTTTCCAGTTCAGCAAAACTGCTTATATTCAGCTGCCAGGCGTAAAACATTCTTGTCATTAACAACATTTCCACCTGGTGTGGGTGGGCCCGCATGTTGCGTAACAATCTGTTAATGGGCTAGCTAACGTTAGCCTGCTAGCTTTTGCAGTCTGATTTTTTTTTTTTTAAAAGAAATGCAACTATGCGTGGTCTAATTTAAAGGTAATTGCGACCACATCTTAAGAAAGCTAAACTGACTTGCGTGTGTTTCCATGTCGTCGGGGTAACGGTAAAATAAAAACGGCTGTTTTCGCGTGCTAGCTTAAGTTAGCCGCTAGTTAGTTAGCCTATTTGGAAGAAGGGGCGTCACACAAACCGTGGCTAGCCTGCTGTTAATTTAGCTACATTCGGGTTAGCACCTCCCCCTCGCACACCCTGAGATATGACCACCTGTCGAGAGTTTTAACAATCACCGCTGTTGATTTTGCTCGCTGCAAGCTGAACTCACGGCTACGTAAAAGGCGTAGTTTCCTGTCTCTGTCGCATGTGGTTACTTCTTGTTGTCATCGCTGAACAGTGACTGGTATGTACACAGTGCACCTGAATCTAGAAGGATCTTCTGCTAGACTGTGAGAATATTGTTTTGCTTGAGTTTACTAAGTTAAAGTGTATTTGCTTTTAATAGGTCTTTCTGCAAAAAAAAAAAGTGCACTTTGTTTTACTGCTAGTCTTGATAGCTGTTGAGTTGTGTTCAATGTGTTAGCAGTCAGTCAGCCCAGGGCCATTTAGGTGACTGATTGCACTGGGAGTGGCTAACACAGCTGAAGTTAGATTAATGCACTGTAGAGATACCATATGCAATGCACCTGAATCTATAAGGATCTTCTGCTAGACTGTGAGAATATTGTTTCCTAAGTTAAAGTGTATCTGCAAAAACTACTTTGTTTAGTGCTGGTCTTGATAGCTGTTGAGTTGTGTTCAATGTGTTAGCAGTCAGTCAGCCCAGGGCCATTTAGGTGACTGATTGCACTGGGAGTGGCTAACACAGCTGAAGTTAGATTAATGCACTGTAGAGATACCATAGTCAATGCACCTGAATCTATAAGGATCTTCTGCTAGACTGTGAGAATATTGTTTCCTAAGTTAAAGTGTATCTGCTAAAACTACTTTTGTTTAGTGCTGGTCTTGATGCCTGGTGAGTGAGTTTCATCTGTTAGCAATCAGTCTGGGCTACTGAAGAAACCCACGCTCAACCCTTCTGCAGTGAGCAGCTACAGACCTGTCTCTCTTCTCCCATTTCTTTCCAAAATACTTGAGCGTACGGTCTTCAATATGTTCACATATCAATATGTAAAATAAAGAAGCAATAAGTTCTTTATCTTACTTTTTGCTGCGAGATAGAATATTTAGTGCAGTAGATTAATGGGAAAAGGTACCAGCTGTTGAAGTTGAACTATGTAGAGCCTGGTGTCTCGGTCCTCATGCTGCAGGGATTTTATTGATTGTTCTTATTGCAAACTGTCATTGTAACCTCTGGTGTTTCATGTATGAATCTGAGCTGATGTTTTTGGTTTGTCTCTTTCTATTGTTTAGTCTTTCGTAATTGCTCATGAAGTATGCCATGGATTAATAAGACGGATCCTAACATTATGCTATAAAATCATGTTTTTGAGTCAGACTTTGAAAAAATCTTATTCCCAAATGTTATCTTTATCATAGCTGCGTAGCTTTGTAGCTTGTCACCAATCCTTTCTGTAACTTAACCTCCTTTCTGGTTTGTGTGAAGTATCCCTACGCCGGAGCTCCGCAGACAGACGATGAAGAGAAGCAGGCAACTCAGCAGCAGTGATGACTCCGACAATGGAAGTAAGCAAAAATATTTCCAGAGTCCAAATATAGACCTGAAACAGGTCAAGCACAACTCATCACCTTCCTCAATTTTACAAATGAAAGTGCAACTTTTATCCTTATATACCACGAAATCTTATTTAGGCTTAAAGTAAATTATTACATGAAGATATTTTTTTAATATTGTCACATTTTTTGTTATCTGTAAATGTTGTGTGTTTTTTGTCAGCCAATTACATTTTCTAGCCACTACCAAATAACCACTACATTTTTGCTTCACAGTTTCTTTGTCAGAGTCCTTTCCTGAAGATGCATTTCCCACCTCGTTGTCAGTAAATGTATATTCATGTTCAGGAAGGAAACCAAGACGGAGACAAGGAAAGCAGGGCGACAGCTGGACAAAGATTACAGAAAAGAAAGAGAAGGTCTACAATCTGAGAGACAGGGGACAGAGTAGAGACACTTCGACCTTTAAAGACGTCCTGGCAGGTCAGACAGACAGGGTCAACTCGGACATCAGTGAACAACTTCATAAACACTATTTAGTGGTTGTTTTATCCTCCACACAATCTCAGATATGTGGGGTTTTACCACATTGTATAAAATGTCCGTAAGTTGTTAATTCCGAAAAAACAAACAAATGTGTAGATGCTTCCATGTGATTGTTGGGTTTACTTATTATCCAATCTACCTGATGTGCCATCTGGTATTTAAACGAACCCTAAGCTCTTACTTTAAACTGCTTTTAGCCAAGGTCTGATTCAGTTAAATGGTGAATAGTTAAATGTATTAATGAGACAAACCTTCAGTATGTTGAGGTCCCATATGTATTGAAATTGATGGTGTTGGTCCCATGCCGGTGATAATAAATGCCACTTGATTGCTGCTGATAAAATGAGCTCAAAGTCACATTGGTGAATAGTAAAGAAACGAAATTGAAAACACAAAATGTCGAGGGGAAATCCACAAGTGTTTAGAGAATGTGAGGCTGTTCATTAGAGCAGAATAAATGGAGAAAGAAGACATGCGGAGACGTTTATCACCCTGTTGTGTTTCTCCTCCAGGTAATTCTACCTGCTGGTCGCAACATTCATCACAGCCCAGGAGGGGGAACGGGCAGAAACCCTCCGAGGTACGTCTGTCTAAACTCTTAATCATGAGCGTGTTGTAGGATGATCAGTATTTGATAACATTTTTACAGGTCATAGTTATATAGTCATAGTTCTGCTGTTAGTCTTGTACACTGCTGTCATGTTTTTGTAATCTTCCACGTTGCACAGTGGGTCCTTGGGATGGAAACATGCATGCTGTTATCTACTGCATCTCATCTGTGGACTTGGTCCCTCCCAGCTACTGCACACTCCCTCTAACCAGAGCCAATCAAATTAAAACAAAACAATGACTGGCCTAAGCAGGATCCCGATTGGCTGGTTCCTGTCTGACTGTGTAGACAACGTGGTAGTTTAAAAAAATATATTTTCAAGCTTATAAAAAAACTTACAATTATTTTGGTTGTAAAGATGGTTATTGGCACACATTGTGCAGTTCACATGTCCTCTGTAGAGGAGACAAAAACAAAATGTTGCACTTTTTTAGAGTTTATATGAGCTTTAGGGTGATTTAGTCTCACAGAAGAAATCATTAACGCTGTTATTCCAGTATTTGTACAAGCAAATATGATTATTGAAGAGAATATTTGTCCAACCGCACTTATATTTTTATCTCATTATGATGTTTTCTGAGGCTTGTGAATATTTGCACAGAAAATTCAGAGAACTCGTTTTAAAGACAACAGCATGGATATTCCTCAGACCGCTGTAAACAGTCAAACAACAAAAACAAACATTTCCCCCTCCTATAGGCCATAATAATTCACTTATTTCATTTAAACTTAAACTTGTTTTTATTTACGTAGCGTCTTTCATGCAAAGTTACACCCTGTATTGTAACAAGGTGCAACTTTGCACTTAACAATACAAATAAAATGCAACAATACAATGAACATAGCATAGTTAAAACAATTATTGAATGTATTTAGTGGATTAAGAGAATGCTAAGGTAAAGATATATTTTTTTAAAGATTTATTTTATAGGTATTTACAGATTGTAAAGCCTTCAGCTCTTCTGACAGGCTACTCCAGAGGTGAGGACTGTAGACACTAAATGTTGCCTCCTCATATGTGTTTGTTCTCACCCTGAGAATAATTAAAATAGAGGACCTGAGGGATCTAAGAGGAGCATACATTGAGAGCATGTCTGACAAGTATTCAGGCGCTAGTCCGTGAAGGGATCTGAACACTAATGGAAGGATCTTAAAATCTATTCTATTCTTGTTGCAACAGTATTTGCAGTAAAGCGCACTGACCCTTGTTTTCATGTGACTGCTGAAGGTTTTCAGGACCGACCTGATCACCGCCATGAAGGTGCATGACTCGAACCAGCTCAACCCCGAGGACTACTACGTCCTCACCGACCCGTGGCGGCAGGAGTGGGAAAAGGGCGTCCAGGTTCCCGTCAACCCCCAGTCCATCCCGCAGCCCGTCGCCAGGTAGGACGAACGAAAAGACCGATTTCAGACAAGAAACTTGCTTGTTCGATCACGTATTGTCCTCTAGTGGGAATGCAGAAGTGAGATGTCAATGATTTGTGTAGATGGCTGCTTTTAGATTAGGCCGCTAATTTAAAAGCCTGCTTCCTTTTTAGAGAGTTTCAGTTTGTTTTGACAGGCTAACAGTCAGATAGTTTGGTATCCATCAACCACAAAGTGAAAAAAAAACCTGTGTATATACACAAAACATTAAACTGAAGATTTGAAATGGTGTTTGCCATTGGCCCTCCATTTTTTTTTTTTTTTTATCCACCGAAGGAAAATATCATCATTGGTCATTTCAGATGATATTTTTGCACCCCGTTATCGGATGGCAAGTCTTTAAATGTCCAGTTATTCATGACTGGCCTCACTGAGGAATATGTAACCGCCATATACTTTCTTATGTCTAATTTCAGTCACATTTGCTCTTTGCTTGAACTATAATGTTATGCCACAAAAAATGTCTCTTGCATGTTATGAAATCAGAAATTTCAAAGCATCCCAACTCGATGAAGAAACAAACATTTTACAAGGTTTTATGAAATGGATGAATAATTATATGTTATATAATAATGTAGCCTACTGTAAATGCAGGACAGTAAACTGACATTTCTTCTGACTTTGATGTGCAGGGTGTTGGCCGAGAAAGGGAAGGAGGTCATGTTCGTCAGGCCGAAGAAGCTGATCCGGACGTCGGGCACCGAGGCGCTGGGCTACGTGGACATCCGGACGCTGGCGGAGGGGATGTGCCGCTACGACCTGAACAAGGAGGACGTGGCCTGGCTGCAGACCGCCAACCAGGAGTTTGCAGAGATGGGTGAGTCAATGTTGGGATTGATGCTGATCATTTGGCAAAAAGCTGATATTTGGTCTTTTTGATGGTATGGATTCTGGATTCTTTTTTAGGTCAGCATTTTCTTCAAAAACTGAAAGTGTTGATTAGCTGAAAAGTCACTGCAGTTGATAAATATAAGAGCATGTATAAAAATGTTCTTTTGCCCCGTGAGTAAAATCTTTCTCTGTAATATGATGTTATAATTTATCGCCATGTAAGACATGGAAGGGATTTAGGATGTTCAAGACACTAGATTATTTTCTAAGAGTTTAAATTGAAACACTTGATTGCAATTATCAAGTCTGATTTTAGTGTAATTCTGTATTTGAAGATGCTTTGGTTGAATGTTTAAATCAAACTTATTTGTGTTTTTCTGTGTAGCTCTTCACTGTGGTGTAGTTTACTGTTGTTCTATGAACGTTAAGCTTGAAGAACTTTAAGAATTCACGCCAGTTTTTCGTAACAAAATAAAGGCCAAAGTATCAGATTTACTTTCATTATCTTCCCTGGTTTACAGTCAGAAAACGGGACGTACGGCCAACAAAATCATTTGTGATTTTTGTGTCTTCTCCTGTTTTATCTTTCCTTCTCATCGAGTCTCTGTGAACCCAAAACCTGATATAAACAAAGTCTTTCTCTTGATTTATTTTAGGCTGCTTGTGTTGCTGTGACCACGTCTTTGTTTGGATGCACATTATTGTCTACAGTTGAGCTCTCTCTATGGTGTCTTTTCGGTTAGATGACTCGCAGTTAAACCTGTAATTAAGCATATTGTCGCTGTTGGGTAAAATGGGGTTAACTCCAAAATGTTGACCATTTCAGAAAGAAATTTGATAACTGACTTTTTAGCTTTTAAATTCCAATAGTTTCATACATTTCTCAAGTCAAAGAGTAGCATTGGATACTTTAATGGAGACTGGAATATGGAAATTATGAACCTGGACTTTTCTGGAGATGGTTGGTGGTTTTCATGACAGCGGAAAAAACTGTGTGACAAACAAACCAGTAAACCTTTTACTTCCGATTTTTGCAGCCATGCCGCCGCTGGACGAGCTCACCATGGAGCGGGTGATGGAGGAGTTTGAGCGCTGCTGCCACGAAAACATGACGCACGCCATGCAGACGGAGAAGGGGCTCGGCATCGAGTACGACGAGGACGTGGTGTGTGACGTCTGCCGGTCGCCTGACGGGGAGGACAACAACGAGATGGTGTTCTGCGACAAGTGCAACATCTGCGTTCACCAGGTCAGAGGTCAACACTCATTGAACTCACTGTACATGAGTGAAAAACTAATGATGGAATACAATTATTAACTTAAAAAATAATAATACAAAATACTTTTTTTAAACGCTCACTGTGTGATATACAGAGACTCATTTTATAATAATAATAATAATAATAATAATAATAATAACTTCTATATATCTACATTTCAAAACAAAGTTACAAAGGGCTTTATAATATAAACAAATAATAAAAAGTAAATAAATAAAATTCAAGGTTTCAAGGACCATTAATTGTCAAAATTAAGCAAGATAAAATAATTATTTTGTCGTGGTCTGGGTTATTACATTCTCTTTGTTCCCATTTTTGATGTATTGACACTTTTTTTTACTACATGGGTTTAAGCATCTGTCTAATTTTAATAAGTTATGAGAATGAGTTTAATACCTCAAATGTAAACCGAATGACCTCAATGCTCATTATGAATGATAAAATAGCACATTTTGTACCTAAAAATAATAATAATAAACCCACATAACTTTCATGTTGCAGCTTGTGATGGTGGAGCTACTTTTGGTTACTTTATAAACTGCTGGGTAGATTAACCTATAATGATACATCATAATTTACTTGATTTATATTTTGTATAAATAATCTAGAAAGTAATTTAAGTTATAATATAAACTATGTACTGGAGTAAAAAGTACATGTAGTAGAGTAGAAGTATAAATAAGCAAAAGTAAAATTACAAAAGTACAATTTCTTGAGTAAATATATTTAGTTACTGGAAACTGACCCAGAGATTTGTTCTTCCACCTTGTGACGGTGATTGTTCTGTGACATTGTTTGGAGCGTTTTGTTCACAGTTAACATGTGGAGAGTAATCGTCGAAGTGAAATCTATAATGAAAGACTGTACACACATTATAACCAAACTGTGATAACGTCTTAGCATGAAGAGACTTTATTATGCTTTCTGATTTAAGATCGCTTCGCTGTGGTAAAAAGCAAAATGAAAATAACTCGTCTTACATTTCAGATCAGCTGTTGCTGTGGTTTCATCTGACACACACATGATTACACACGAACACTTTCTGTGTCTCCATTTGGTGCTGCTGTATTGATTTCCGCTTGCTGTCTGGAAGCGGAGTCTCACTCCGTTTGCGTTTCTCACCAGGCGTGCTACGGCATCCAGAAAGTCCCGAAGGGCAGCTGGCTGTGCCGGATCTGCGCCCTCGGCATCCTGCCAAAGTGCCAGTTGTGCCCCAAGAAAGGGGGAGCCATGAAGCCGACCCGAAGTGGAACCAAGTGGGTCCACGTCAGCTGTGCCTTGTGGATTCCAGAGGTGAAGCTACAATCTACATGTTTATCTACAAGTCATTTCTACGTTGGTCATGAATCGCTCATTATATGTTAAATGTGCTTTGCAGGTGAGCATCGGGAATCCAGAGAAGATGGAGCCGATCACCCACGTGTCCCACATTCCCAGCAACAGATGGGCTCTGATCTGCTGCCTGTGCAAAGAGAAGTCTGGAGCGTGTATACAGGTACAGTCGCCGCTCACATTTCACCCCCACCACACAGAAACACATACCTTCAATGAGACGTCAAGAGCAAAGCGTGACCCAGCGTGTTAACAGAATTCAGACTGTAGTTTGAAATATCCTCAGTGTGCTGGAGAGTGATGCGTTTCCTCTGCTTTTCACACACATGGGAAATTAAATTGTAATGATTTCACAGCTCAGCAGGTTGGAGGAGTCAGCTGATCAGTATCTATTGGAAGTTAGCTATATATAGTACAAAATGTTCATTTTAAATAATTCTAAGACATAAGAGTGACAGCATGAATGTAAAACCACCATTAATGTCAGCGGTTAGTTCCAGCGTGCATTCAAATGTAATGCACTTATGAAATAATGATAATATATGTAAACAATTTTTTTTTTAGCTGAAATTGCACTCGTGTATATTTGCACCAAGTGTACTTATGTTGTAGTTGTATAACAAGACTCCTTATTCAGCTGTTGCCATGTGTTTTAGTCAGTGAAGATTGAACTGAGAAATGTGGATAAATACTATAATATATAATATTAACAACAATCATGACTTGTAGTTGGATGTTTTTGATAGCAGTGCCACAACTATACCACTACTTTTTATTACAGATACTAAAATTATTCAAATAAGTCCTTACTTTACTGAGTATTTACATGTTTCTGTTCAAATCAAATTCTTTCATTCAACATATTAAGTTAGTTCTCTTAACAGAAAACAGCCATGCAATTATACTACTGCTTAAATAAATAGATCACAATTGTGGCCCTTCCACACTTCTTACCCCCATAGTTCTGGCACCCCTTGCTCGGACCAGACCCACCTTCTGATTTTCATTTTGATCTCAACTACGTGAGAGCGTCTTGCACGGATTGCGACGCTATCGCGGTGACAAACGCTTGTAAAAATGTTTCCCAGTAATGTCGCCACAGACACCCAGTTAATAATTCTGCAAAACTCAAAACTTTCATCAGTGCAACATTGACTCAATCGCACGAGATTATAATTTTAAACTTGTCAAAGAGAGCAAAATGTTTTCGCAAAAGAAATTCTATTTTTTTTTTTTAAATTTCAGAGCAGTTCCTGGAGCAGGTAGTATGGATATGGGACACAGTTATAGGGTTTTTTTTGCGGCAAATTAAATTAGTTTGTTATAAGTCACATGATACTGTGTTTTGAATGTTTAACAATGTCGTGTTTTGCTGCTGTAGTGCTCAGCAAAAAACTGCCGGACTGCCTTCCACGTGACGTGCGGCCTCCACGGCAGCCTTGAAATGAACACTATCCTCACGGAGGACGACGAGGTCAAGTTCAAGTCCTACTGCTCCAAACACTCAGGGCTCGAGGGCAAAGAGTCCAGGGACAGAGACTCGGGAGGCGAGGAGGAGAAGGAGAGCGCCAGAGACAAGAAGGGAAAGAGGAGAGGCCGGGTGAGAGGGGACGAAGACGCCCCCTCCACCTCGTCTTCTTACGTGGCCCCTAAGCTCATCCACAGAGCGCCCAGCGATGTGGAGCTGCTCACCAGCCAGCAGCAGGAGAAGAGAGTCAGCCTCCGCAAGCTGAAGCTGCAGGAGATGGAGGAAGAGTTCTACCAGTTTGTGGAGGTGGAGAAGGTGGCCGGTCACATGAAGCTGCTGCCGGAGGTGGTGGACTTCGTGTACCAGTACTGGAAACTGAAACGCAAAGCCAACTTCAACCAGCCGCTCCTCACGCCCAAGAAAGACGAGGAGGAGAGCCTGGCACGCCGCGAGCACGATGTGCTGCTGCGACGCCTGCAGCTCTTCACAAACCTGCGTCAGGACCTGGAGAGGGTAGGTTTCTGCTTCACCCACACCAAAGTTCACCGGAGAACAGGGACCAGAAGGAGCGAATGACTAGAGAAACAGTTGAAATAAATGTAAATAAATTCTGAGCGCGGTGGAGAAGTTTGCTTATTTGTAGATAAGATTTATTCACTTTACAGCAGGATAAATTCAATACATTAAAAATGCAAAGGATGTGTGGATTACAATACCGTAGAACTCTGGAACTATTTAACAGTACAACATACAAGTGTTGAGATCATATTACTGAAGAATAGCAGCTTTCTCCTGCAGATGAGACCGGAAACTGTCGCATCCTGAGGCCATCAGGGAGTCTCCAGCCTTCCTTTTAGATTTAGAAATGGACATTTTGTGTTGTTGTTGGTCATTGCTCAACTGTTTATGTTGAGTGTTAGTGCAGGTCTAGCTTTCTAAATGTGAAATGAAAAGCCAGTTTTTATATTCAAAATGTGCATCATTGCTAGAAAATAACTACTGTAAAATAAGAGACGGGAAGAAAGGAAATATTGGGGGAAAATGTGGTTCAGATTTAATGAATGTTAACCATTACAGGCTAGATCTCGCTCCTGGGCCTGCAATTATACAGGCCTTAGACCATATAAATGAAATTTGTTCAAATATACTAATCCCAGAAGTCCTTCTGTAGAAGAACTATAGTGACCTTTTTAAAGAGTCATACTGGAGGAGAACCACGTAGCTATAGTGTATGTACTGTACATAAAATGGATATAGTTAATGCAAGAATAATAAATACAATATGCATAAACATACATGCAAGTATACACAATATATTACTAGAGAATACATGTGAAATAGAATAGAACATAATATTATGATATAATCTAAAATAGGGCTGCAGAATTATTTAGTTTAATCAATAAATCTAATGGTGAGAAACCAGAGTTGAATGTGTTTTTTTAATTTGATTAACTTTAAATGAATATAAAACAGAAAACCAGCAAATCTGCACATTTGAGAAGCAGCGTGTCGATGTTGTTAATGTTGTTAACGCTCCTCAGGTCCGTAACCTGACCTACATGGTGACTCGGAGGGAGAAGATGAAGCGCTCGCTGTGGAGAGTCAAGGAGCAGATCTTCCAGGAACAAGTCCGACTGTTCAACCAGAAGCTGCTCGAAGGTGAGTCGGCAAGACCAGAAAACATTATTTTATTAAAGCTCCACGAATCAACTTCATATGGCAATAATATGCAAGGCCTGTGTGTGTGTGTGTCTGCTCGTTTTGGAGTTCTGTGTTGTTTCTTTTTTGTTTTAATAATCTCACTTAAATTTGGAAACTCCCAATAGCCAATTCTGTTACTTTTATTAATTTTTAATTTAGGAAAACATTCAAGCGCATGTTGTAATCTCTAAACCTCGCTGGCAGATAGTGTTTGACATTTTTAATGTAGCCCATAGAGCTGGAAAGTACTTTTACTCACGTACTGTACTTAAGTACAATTTTGAGGTACTTGTACTTCACTGTACAGTGATTCAATTTTAATAAAAAGTAAAAATGTCAGTTCAAAACTTGAATGAATCTAAATCCTTTCAATGCGCCAGATGAAGTGAGATACTTTTGAATCTATTACAGTTTTTAAAAGCAGTCGTAAAACCATTTTATTTAAAGAAATGGGAAGGTGAGAGATGGTGAATGGACGTAGTATTTTAGTCACAAAATGAGAAAATAATCAAACTGATGTTCGAAGTAAAGAACTGTGTTCATCTGTTGGACATTACATCAGATCAAAATCTTCATATGGGCAAAAAGAAACTCTTCAATAATTGCTTTTGTTAGTTTTTAATTACAGCTAAGAAGAAATTCTTAATTTGAAACTGAATTCTCTAGTACAATATAAGATCATATCATCACAATATGATTTCACTGAAAGTCAGTAAAGGATAATGTAAAGATATTGCATGTAATTTTGTGCTGACTTTGTGCCTCACTTGTGTCTGCTGCAGGCGATCCTTCACAGAAAGATTTGGAGGATCTCTTTCCTCCGGGCTGGTTATCCTCTCGGGTCTCAGAGTCTGGATCCTCTTCGAGCCACTCTGCACTGAAAACCAAACGAGGGTCTTTAAAGCAGGAAAAAAGGAAAAGTGGCAAAAGAAAGGGCTTCTCTGACTCCCCGCACTGTCACAAGAAGGACAATCTGAGCAAACTACAGGAGGCGAAGGATAGTAAAGGCTCCCGAATCAAAGCATCTGAGCCTGCCGAGGACACGAGCAAAGCCAAAATGCAGACCTCTGAGATCAGCCAGGAGCTTCAGGAGCCAGAAGTCGTTCAGGAAACTATCATCGTGAAGCTGCCCAACCCCAACAGCAGGAAAGGCCGCAGGAAAGGCCGCAGGAAAGGCCGCAGGAAAGGCCACAGGAAGGAGGCCCCGGGGCCCGAACACGAGACGCCGGCCAGGCGGAAACGAGACAATGACCACGAACAAGAGGAGAGGAGGAGGAAGAGGAAGAGCGACGTGACGGAGAGCTTCCCCAGCCAGGTGAAGAGCCGGTTCAGCTTAAAACACCTGGAGAAAACGGTGTCCATCAGGCTGGTCGATATCAGGAACTCTGACAACGACGACTACTTCATGGACGAAGGAATGACCAAAAGGAGCCCCGTGTCTCTGGACGTCACGACCAACACTAAACTCACCAGAGCCAGCGAGGTCTCAGCCGTCGCCAAAGCCAACGGCTGGCTGAGGAGAGCTCAGGCGAACGGCTCGCACACAGCCAGCAGACATGTGGGCGGACACCTCAAAAGCTGGGGGAAGTTCAGGATCCCGAAGAGGAGCGAGAAGCCCCTGGCGGCGGCGATGAAGGACGAGGAGTTGGAAGAAGAGGAGGAGGAGCACTGCAAACCGCTGCTGAGGTCGCTGACCAACACGTCGGAGCCGTCGTACCCCAGGACGAGACTGCGCTCGGGGACGGAGAACGACGGCTACGCCTCCGACTCCAAACCGAGCGACGGCGAGATGGAGCCCTGCTTGAAACGATGCCACTCTCACAAGCTGAGGGGCGAGTCGTCTCTCGGCCGGCGCTACGGGTCTGACATCATCCGCCGTGGCGTGCTGGCCTCCTGATGGCGGAGCGATACTTAAAAAATAAGCTGCACTGTGTTAGTCGGAAAAGAACAACGTCGCTCTTTGAACCTTATTTTTTCTCAATGAATTATTATAAAAATACCTAGATTAAAAAAAAAAAAAAAAAAAAAAGAGCTGATATTTATTTTTATTTGTAACATATGTAAATCTGGGAAATATTTGACTTTATGTTGAGCTAGTTTTTTATTTTTGTTTCCTTTAAAAGTAGAAAGATGTCAAGTTGCCACTTAAACGCTGGCTCAGATATTTACAAGCAACGGCATCGAGAGAGAAGTTGTGATTATTGCTTGGGACCATAAGCTTGCAATGTAATTTGTTTTTTGACGTGGTATTAAACTCAGTTGCACTTAGT
The DNA here is from genome assembly GCA_943593645.1 of Bovichtus variegatus. Classification (NCBI taxonomy): domain Eukaryota; kingdom Metazoa; phylum Chordata; class Actinopteri; order Perciformes; family Bovichtidae; genus Bovichtus; species Bovichtus variegatus. Next base: position 1,624,026 of record CALSCE010000197.1, read on the forward strand.
TGAAAAAGCTGACCGATGATATTATCTTGTCAGCAAAATAGGATTCTTTAGATTTTTTTTTTTGAATTTTTTTTTTTTTTTATCAAGCTTAACGTTAGCAGCTACAAACAGGAAGTCAAGCCCTTTCATTGTTATTTAAACTCCAGCTGCCATCTCTTCAGTTGCGATTTGTTGAACATTATGAACTGAGAAACCACAAAAAAAAAAAGGAATTCAGAATGACGTTTTACATGTCATCAGCACTTAAGTGTAATTCAACTGCGATCGTATCGTATCCATCATGTGCCTAACTTTTATTTGAAGCGTTTGCACTACGAGAGGACGGCACAGGTGAGAGGTACGAGTAGAGTTATTTTTACACTGAAAAATTGAAAAAGCGTTTTGTATCCTCGGCCGTTGCTGTACTACTGTTATGCAAAATGAAACTTTTTTTTGTCTTTAAAGAGGAATAAAAAAAACTCTGCAGGACTTTAGACTGTCTTCTGTGTGTGTGATTATCTTAAAGTGTTTTTCATGCTGTGGGTTCAAACTTTGCAGTAAGAAGCAAATGTTTTATGAAGGAAAGTCATCTTTAAGAATTCCCATCCTTGTGCTGAAACAATAATTCAATATAGATCACAAAATAATATAGTTTGAAATGATTAATTAAGTCAATAATCAGCAACTGTTTTGGTTATGAAAAACATTGTATGTTATATAAAAAGTCATAGTGTAGTATGACTTTTGACAAACTATGATTTTTTTTTTTTACATATTTCGACATACTATACTAGGACTTTTTTATATTTTTTTACATATTTTGACATACTTTGACTTTTTTTTTTTTACATTTTTCAACATACTATACTAGGACTTATTTTTTTTAATTTTTTTTTACATATTTTGACTGACTTCTTTTTTTTTTTCCTTTTTTTACATATAATACTAGGACTTTTTCTGACTTACTACTGCTG
>CALSCE010000197.1:1624988-1636879 GCA_943593645.1 Bovichtus variegatus
AGTCATCTTTAAGAATTCCCATCCTTATGCTGAAACTAATTCAATATAGATCACAAAATAATATAGTTTGAGTTGAAATGTGTAGTTGATTAATCAAGGAGTCAATAATCAGCAACTGTAAAAAAAAAAAAAAAAAAAGTCATGAAAAATATCGTGTTAAATAAAAAGTCATAGTATAGTATGACTTTTTATGACATACTATACTATAACTTTTCTTTTACATTTTTCTACATACTGTACTATGACTATTTACGACTTTTTATGACACTATACGATGACTTTGTTTTTTGTAAATGTTTAGTCATACTTTACTGACTTTCAAAATCCTGTGAAAAACATTGTATGTTATATAAAAAGTCATAGTATAGTATGACTTGACAAACTAGTATGACTTAATCTTTTTTACATTTCACCATACACCATTTTTTTTTGACATACTAAGCTATGACTTTTTTAAAATGTTTACATTTGACATACTTTACTAGGACTTTTAAAAAAAGATTTTTACATATTTTTGACATACTATGACTTTTTTTGTACATTTGATGCAATATACTACGACTTCTTTGTTTTTTGTAAATGTTTCGTCATACTTTACTATGACTTTTTCAAAATCCTGCGAAAAACATTGGTCATAAAAAGTCATAGTATAGTATGACTTGACAAACTATACTAAGTACTTTTTTTTTTTGACATACTATATATTATGACTTAAAAAAAAATATATATTTTTTAGGATACTATACTAGGATTTTTACTATGACTGACATTTGAAAATCTGTGTTTGATGATAACAAAAGCCCCGCAGTGTGCAGACAGTAGAAGCTTGTTTGGTCACTTTTTATTACATAATTCAACAAACGTGAGGACCTGCACAAAACTTTTTCAGCACTGCATCAAGAAAAAAACAAAAACAAAACATACATTGTCAGAGAAACTGTATGATATTTACAATAGAAGCATCACTATTACCACTTATACATTATGTACATATTAGTCTCTGGTTTACTATGACAGTAGTTACAGAATGAAACCCCTACGCAAATGTTACACTTCAGTTCTACAGGAAATTACAGTGCTTACAAAAATAACTGGCTGGACTACATTCACTCAACACAAGTCAAGGTTAGGATACATACAAAGTCGAAAACACTCGTACGAGACTCGCTGCACCTCTGGACATGTCCCATTCACACGCCCTGGGGAAACGTGAAAACACTAAACAAATAAAATAAAATGTGCAGTTACATTTATTTATTTTTATTTTTCAGGTCCTTTTTAGGCTTTTTGGCCAAGGCTCCTCCCGTCTTCCTGGAGCGTTTACTTGGACGGCATCCGATGGTTTCAATAGGGGCGGTTGACGTTGTGGCATTTGTCCCCCAGTTCACATCCTGATCCTGGTTGTCCGTTCCCTCCTGCTCGTCGTGCTCCAGACAGCACAGCTGTCCTGTGGGGGGCCAGGGAAGCAGCGCCCCCTCCTGGTGAGCCTTGCAGAAGGAGTTGGGGCAGAGCTGGCAGAAAGCCTCTGAGTTTTTCCCACAGACATCACAGTGGTGCCAGGGGCAGTACCAGCGGCCTGCAGGGAGCGAGGACGAAGGACACTAAGTTTAGAATGCATCAAAACGAACCGCGGTGAAATAAACGCTGTAAACCAGAATTACAAACATTAGATCCTGAAAAAAGTAACTGAAATGTTATGCTCCTTATATCTACAGACACAAACCCAAACCTTTTTTAGACTGCATCTGTGTGCGTACATGTAAACCTAGAATAATCAGATTAAAACAGTTTGATTTAACTTAGTTTGATCACATTTTCAAATGATGCCTTTACAATCAAAAATGTATATACAAGTTTTTTTGTATAAAATGTTTTAGAAAGGCCTTTGAAGCAGGTACATGCTTCGAAGGGCTACAAGATTTGTAGAAAATAAATTTAAATCAAGTCATTTGAAATAAAAACGAGATGCTTTTGCATGTGCGTGTTTTATTTCAGTCAAGTGTTTAATTGTTCCGTTTCTTACTGATAATCTATATAAAATCTGCATAACAACAACTTGTATTTTTTAAAGCACCTTTCAGGCCTTTCCAAGGACAATTTGGAAATAACATGACAACACACAACTTTCCTTCCAAATAGCAAGTGATGAATATCTGTGAATCTGCTTTGTGCTAAAGCACAGTGAAGTGCAGCAGTGTTGTATTTCCAGTGTTTCTTACCGAAGGGTCTCTTGGTGAGGTTCAGACAGGACAGGTGATAAGCTTTGGTGCAGGTCTTCTTGCCACAGAGCACCAGCTGCCCTCCGTCCCCGCAGCGGAAACAATCGTCATCAGACTTCTTTCTCTCACTTTTCCTTTTATATTTTCTCCTCAACTTCTTCCCTTTTGGCTCGGCCGTTTGTCCGTTTGAGTTCTGCAAAGGAGAAGCCACGTTGGGATAACTTTGATCAAAGCATTTAATGTAGTGCAGTTTTTCTTCATCACAAGGGGGAACTAAATGCTACAAACTTAAGTTGAAAGTTAATTTTCTAAAATCTTTATTCACTCAAAACATGTCCCACAAAGGAAAAACACCCCATAATCCAATTATACTGTATCACTATATATGTAATATTCAATGCATGCCACTTAATCTGCAATGAAGTTGTAATTAACTTGTTTCAATGTACCTACTTTCCCTGAACCTGCCTCAAACTCTAAAGTCCATAAACATGCTGGAAACACCTGGACTTGATCTCTGACCCAAAAATATGCTACATACAAAATTGACCAAGAATTTGTGAACACATTTGTATCAATGTCCCAAAATTTTTACAGATTCTTGTAACTTGCAACTTAAAAACTTGATAAAAGAACCTGCAACTCTGATTATAAAGCTCACCTTCGGCCGATCACCAAGAAAACCACTGCAGTTGGGAGCACCGCAGCGACAGACTGTCTTCTCATTCCCGAGGCAGTCCAGGTTGTAGTTAAAGGTCAGCTCAGTCCCTGAAATACAAAAAACACATCTAGGCTTAAAATCCAATCCATCTCATACGTCTTATTTTGTTGTAAATATAGTTATTCTTCAAATATGCAAAAGGATTGTGCAGACAAAGCTCCTACAATCGTCTCACCTGCTGGGATGTCACAGACGGCGAACAAGCCGACTCGTGTGTCGCCGTTCACCGTCCACTTCTGCGTCTCACAGTTGGGCTGACAGCTGTGGTTCATGAATCGAGAGTAATTTCCCTTCGGACCAGCGTCAATGATCCGGTCCTTAAAAAGATAAACAAAATATTCTGAGTAAGTACATCCAAGTTAACTTATAGCTTTTATAATTTGTTAATCATATTCCTTCTACCAACATCACAATTTGTGTAACATTACTTACCACAACCATTAATACCACTAGGGCTGTACTCGAAAGTCAAAAGTCTTTTTTTTCCCCACACATTTGACGTTTCTATTGAGGTTTTTTGGAATTTTTTGAATTCAAATGTCACATTTTGCAACGTCAGCAACCTCAAAGGAATTCCTCAATTGAGTTATTGGGTAAAATTAGTTTTTATTAAATCAAATTTCTTTAATGAATATAATTTGCAAGTAGGAGATCAAACCATTTTTTGACCGCAGTGAAAATGTTTTTGAAAGGCTAAACTCCAACAAATATATATTGAAGCAGAATATTTTGTTAGATAAAAACATGTTGGGAATTTTCTTTTGAAATGATTACATTGATCTTTTTTTTAATAAATGTTGACTTTTGGACTTTAACACTGGAGTTATTGGAAACATTTTGATCACACGAGTCAGAAACACTCTACGAAACCACCACTGGAATCTAATTCTAAAAATAGTATAATACTAATACTATTACTGTAACCTAATCTTTATCTGCAAATGTGCAGATATACCAGGCTTAAACACAACAAATAGACATGGCAAAAAATAGTAATAAAAGATGTGCAGCATATAAATCTTGATTTGGAATCGAATGTCAACGTTATGAATGAAGCTTAAAACTATTCAGTACAGCCCAACCAAATTAACAGACACTTTTTATAACATTATATTGTTTATATGATTAGCTTCAACAAATCTATTTATAGCATTCAGCTGGTCAGCAGGCTGACCAATAGCTGAGGGTGCATTTGTAGTATTGACTCCTGTAACGTTACAGTGGTCTAACCTGCAACATTCCCAATGCAATACCATTATGTTTATCTCGCTCCCAGTGGAAATGGCACTGCTGCAGAGAAAAACAGCAGACACAGACACACTACGGAGCAAAAAAAGTACTTCCAAACTTCCGGTTCGGCACTCACCTTGTCGATGGTGAGCATGTAGAAATCAGTGATGTTGTTCTCCTGGGCGTACTTGATCCTCGCCCTGCACTCCTCCTCATCTATCAGCTCTCCGATGTACTCGTTCACAAACTCGCCCTGTTTGAGAAACCAGCGATGTCTTGATACTAGAAATGTCCCGAGCCGATCTGCAGGATTTCCAATGATCCAGTTTTTTTTTCTTTCTTACGCGTGTTGGCAACAGTGCCTTTACCCTTTGGAAGTTTTTATGTTTTGAAATTTTTTTTTTTTTTTTTTAAAAATCAAAAAAGGGGATTTAATGTGGGTTCAAGCAGACCATTGTGAAAGTGAAATCAATGCTTATACTTTACACTGTATACAAGCCTGATCATCTCTTTTAACTCTACACGCTCTGGGTAGATGAGCTGCCAAAAATGCAATTATAACCTTCTACAAAAAAAACCCTCAAATATTTCCTTAGCTACAACATCTCAGTTCAGCCGGAGTGATTGAGGATTTTTGATGCTGATATAGATAGTGAGTTTAAAAAAAACATTAAGATAACTACATATCGACCAAAATTAACTATCTTTCTTTACACAACCCATAACATGAATAAACATTTTACAATAGTGACCATGTTAAAAAACATCTTTGGCATTTCTGTATTTCAACTTCTTGTCATCCATCAGCTAACATACAGTACATGCCGATATTGATATATCTGCAAATATGCTAATATTGGCCTGGCCAATTTATCTTATTTCAAGTAACTAAAACATGGATTTGCACAAAAACATACTAGAAATTGTTACTGATAATGTAAAAATCTGGTTGTGCACATGCAGAAAACAGATGTTTTTATTCACCCTGATTACAGACATGTATGGTATAAGTCTACAACTTTCCAGAACAAAAAAGAAAGGCAGGAAAGCCTCTTGCCTTACCTTCTTGATGTCCCGGAGAGAGATCAGGCCCCAGCCCTTTCCGGGCGTCTTGATGATCTTGGTCTCTGGGTAGAGACGTTTGGTGAAGTCCTGGTTACAGCAGCGCTCACCGCTGGGACAAACCTGAGGGTGGCACTCGTACTGCAGCATGCGGTTCAGACACTCCGACTCAAACCCACACGGCCTCTCGACTGTTGGCTTGCAGTTACACTTGGGAATCTCAGAAATGTCTGCGGTGTAGACCTGAACTTTACCATAGGGTTTGTTGATCTGAGAGGAGGGAAAAAAAAGGAAAAAGAGAGATCAACATCATGAACAGATGATAACTATACATCCCTTCTGGAAGGTATAAAGGAAATTAAATAAGTAAGTTTAATATAGTCTTAACATGCATTAAATAAATACAGTTTTTTTGCATCTTTCAAAATGCATTTGAACAAAAAAAGCAAAGATTCACACTTTTAGATTTCACACCTTGACAAATTTATATGGGGGTGGCTTTCGGCTGTTCTCTTGCGCTTCCTTGGCCTCTCGCTGCGTTTTTATCTCCTTGAATCGAGCTTCAGCCTCCAGCAGAGCTGAGGAAACAAGACAACAAAGAGGCCTATTACATTTCATCTCATCTGTGGAAACACTCATCTGAACATTTGTTTAAGTTGATGCATAAAAATAAAGTCAAGGTGGTTGATATGATGTAACAAGTCAAATTTTAAAACTACTCCAAACCTGAAAATATTTAAATTAGAACATGCATGTTTTTCTAAATGGTTCCAATTTTCTTTTTAATGTGGTAGAAAACCTAAGTTTGCATATAAATATGTATAGTTCATTGTACTGTATATGATGCTAAAGATTCCTTGATATTACATTTAAAAAAGTTCTTTATGTGTACATAAACTTTAAACTAAAACTGTACATTTTAAAAATCAAAGAAGAGAACATTTTCTGTAATTATGTGCAGCAGTTGTGCTTTGATGCAACTTCGGTTACGTTTGTGTTTTTCCACTTCCTTTATGAGTTTTAATGACTAATTGATTGATCACGCAAATTGTATTAAAAGTGTTTCTAAGAGGTAGTCTAGAGCTTCACCATTCTTGAAAACTTTGCCGATGCTGGTCTTCTGGTGCTTGCTGCCCCGGTCTCCCTCCAAGTATGGAAACACTCGGCCCTGGTGAATCCAGAAGTAGTCCTTGGAGCCGAAGAAGTAGACCGGGAATTCTCCGACCTCGTGACGAAGGTGCTGGATGTTAGTGGGGATGTTCCTGGGGTGGCGGATCTCTGCAGGCCACCATCTGGAGAGGAAAAGGGGCAGGGGAAGGTATGACTTATTTATTCAGAGTCTAGGTCACAATACAGAATAACATGAAACACAAACTTTTTGGTCAAATTAGAATAAAATCTTTACTGAATCCGGAATCAGTTCCTCTGACCTGTATGTTCCCAGCTTGACCCAGATGATGTCTCTGTATTTGGGTTTCTTTCCTGCCCGGCAGTCGTTGCAGAACCAGCTCCCATCGGGCATAGCGATGTTCAGGCAGTCTGGGTGGAAAGCTGCAGGACAAGACTCGCAGCACAGGAGCTGCCCTCCTACAACACAACAACAATTTAAACGTTTCGTTACAAGTCTGCAACATCAAAGCTGGAAAGAGAGCTCCAATTTACAGTTGAGTCATCGGTGCAAGGGTGATAAAACAAGCTCTTTAAGACGCAAGTGTTCAGTCCGACTAGCAGCCATGAAAACTGCCACGTACCCACTCTTTAATCCACTCACTGTTTTTCTGTCATTTTTAGTTGTGAAGCTGAGAAGATACAGGGAAAGGGACTGGTACCAGTGGCTCAGGTGCATTTCTACTGAGTTAATGGCTAAACTTGAATAATAAAGTATGTATCAATTTTGTTATTTAACATCAAACTTTTGTTTGCCAGAGCTTGACAAATTCTACGATGGGCTTGATTACTGAGTTTCAGTATCATCTCACACAAACATACAGCCATACATGAAATAACAGCCATCTCTGAAAACCTGGCTATGATTTCAAATGAAACGTGATGCTTGGGAACTGCTGCAGTTCAGCATTTTCAGTATGTGTGATTAACAGCTCTACACCCGCCCTGATACACAACCAACTACAGTGCAGTTGGTTGTGCCACAATTGTTTTGTTATTACAGCTTATAAAGATTAAGGAGACACTAACTATTGAGACTACACTTTGTTTTAATATGATGTAGTAGCTCTACAGAGTGGAGCAAATGTTCAGCAACAGAGTCTCCTGCCACTTCGCTTGAAATAAAGACCTAAAAAAAAAAAAAACACTACACTTGAGGTTTTATTGTCAATCTTTTATGAGTGCTGCTATTGTTTTTGCCGACATCTACTAATGTAACTGATCATGAGCCAAGATGTGTCAGGAACAGTATGACAAATCACTTCTGCTAAACAATGTCCTGAGGGAAACCCTGTGAAGTGCCTGGACATACAAGTTAGATTTTTATCGCAATGGTGCTTGTTCAGAGTCAATCAGTGAGGAAGTGTGGTTGGGATCTGAATTCTCTGAAGTAGGAAATCAACCCAGCTGTGCATACATGCCTAGCAGCAAAGATACAAAGAGGAAAATAAATGTATACTAAAACGGCAACTGCTGGCATAATGCTAATTATTTCAAAGATGGAAACTGGAAACTGTTTAATGGAAGTTTGGTGTAAAACTTGCCGTTTTACAGCTGAAATTTGATTTAAACAGCACACGAGATCCTTTAAATGCTGACTGGCTAGGTAGACAAAAATGTTATCAATATATAACTATTGGTAACTAGCCTCAATGTTGATAAGTGGCAAACCTTTGGAGCAGGCGAAGCACCAGCTGACATTGACATGCTTGTGGTGGCTGCAGCCCTTCTTGGCGCTGAAGTGGTTGGTGCAGATGATGGCGGTGTTAGTGACCATCTTACTGCCCGCAGCCACACACAGGTCACCGACGTGGTACGCAACAGGACAGCGCAGGCAACGCATCAACCTACCTTCAGTACGGAGAGCGAGAGACACCAGATTAGATATATATATGTTGCAAAAGTATATTTTCATTGAGTTCAATCCTCTAGAAAATGTGGCCTTGCTGCCATTAAAATAGGCACAATACACCTTTTTTTGGTCAATAAAATCAGATTCCATCAGCTACTTTTTTACCACAAAAAAATGTGCAAAAGGTAAGATATGGCAAGATCTCTAGTTTAAAAAGGTGCAAACATTCAAATGATAAGGATGATGAATTTCTTTTACTGTTATTAAATGGAAGGTCAACTCAAAATTGTCCTTCCCACACAGCTTTAATAAAGCCACAATACCTATTACTAAAAAATAAGTATTACTAAACTTCAGCAACTAGTGCATTTGATCCTTTACTGAGTCTCTTATTGAACTCAAGTCTCAGGACCAACGGTACCTCATCTCTAGTGTTGCAGTGCCTCACCTTTGGTGGACTTCTGCTTTGTGCGGCAGCCGAGGCAGGTGTGGAGCGGACAGCGGAAGCCCTTGTTGTCGAACACTGTGAGGGGGTTAAGGTGGATGCACGCCTCGTGGTAAAACTTGCCGCAGTGTGGGACGTGGCAGCGACGCACCGTCCCATCAGACTGCTTACACTTGAAACACGAGTGAATTCCTGAGAGGAGAGGGACGAAATGTTAAACAGCAATAATTAGAAACATGTTAACAACATTAATTCTGTTATGACAAAAACCTTACTGATAGAATTACTACCAACTCTCCCTCTTCCACTCCGCTAATAAGGAAGTCTATGCACACATGGCATTAAGGGTGAGGATCAAGGAATTATTCACAATACAAAACAGTCTTGTTACCTTTTCCACAATAACAAAAAAGGTATGAGTCATTAATGTATCAAGCTTTGTATTTTTAGCTGGTTACAGCTTCTAAAATTTTAAACCTAGAAACTGCTTTTATGCAATTAATTTATTTGTAAACTGAATAACCAATCAAACACCTTGTGGTTTGGACATACTTTGTTCAGATGTTAGGACATAATTTCATTGACAAAGTAAAATAATTTGAATATTAGATAAATAAAAAATAGATTAATTCATAACAAAAGTAATTTTTCACTGAACTAAAGGAACCTACTTAGATGGCTGTGAGGTAGAAATGTCCACTTAGTGGCTTATGTTATGTTAGTCAAAAACTGAACGTGGTGCAGCAGGAGGATACTTATTATAAACATAAAATAACTAAACGTCTCCTCGACAAAGTGCACACTTCTCACCTGTGCTGCACTCCTGACACTGCAGCTTCTCGTCAGGTATGGATGGCAGAACCAGACAGTGGAGGTGAAACATCCCATAACACTGGCCTTCACAGGGCACCAGGTCCTCGCCAGCCTGCTCACACAGCTGTAGGAAGAAATACACAGATAAGAACATATGTAGATATTCTGACATTTTCAGTGCATGTCATCAGAATAAACGATCAAAGAAAGATATGGAAATTCATATTAGCTGGAACAAAGTGTGAAGACCCACAAACATTTAACCTAAAAATATGTCAATATTCCACAGTTGATTATACAAGGATGGAGACTTGTGTGAAATAGGAAGTTTGGTCTTATAAAACAATTCACCCGGACACATTTTATTTAGGAACAAGCAAAGCAGCCTTTCCCAAGAAATATCCTACATTTAAATTAAGAGTTTGTTGTTTCAATTCAAATGAAGCAAGGTGAAATACTGAAGATGCAAACGTACCTGGCAGACAAACTCTTTCTTACGTTCGCCCTTCTTTGTCCCGTCTAAGCTGTCACTCGGAGAATCAGAACGTCCTTCACTCCCAGAGCCCTGCAGCAAAAAAATGTGGTGAATTTTTAATAAATTATTAAATTATGGACAATTAATTTGGTGATGCATAAGAATTCTATAGGCATACATTAACACTATCTAAAACACAAGCAACAATCACCTAAAGTCCATTTATTTCCAACAGATGAGTAATGAGGAAAACTACTTAACAATCAAAACGGCAAAAGTGGAAAATGGGCCAGTTCTCAATACTTAATTATTTGAAACAAAATAAGCATCTAAATAATTATATTTGAAGACGACTTATACCATTGATTATAAGCTTGTGTAATTAAATAATACCACCTAACTTGCCTCTGGCAGGCTTAATCTTAAATAAAATGACAGTTCAGGAACATCAAACTGCAAAATAACAATTTTCACTAGTAAATCTCAGACTGATCTGGGGTTATTCCCTCTCACCTCCGGATCGGGGGTTAGGGAGATCCGCATCTTCTTTGCCTTAGGGGGCGTGAGCTCTCCATCCCGCTTCCTTTTCCTCCTACGCTTTGGTTTCTCTGCGTCTTGGTCTTCTGTGAAAGCAAAGTGTTTGGAGCCATAACAAAGCAGCTAAGATTATTTAGAGGCACAAGTGACACCGCAGGGCAAATCACAGAGGTTTCAGATATGAATTTAAAAAAAGAGAAGCTCAGCAATGTTCTTCAATACAGACTATTAAGAAAATTTACCAGTGAGGAGAGCTTTTGACTTTGTCCGTCGCTTCTTGGTTTCTGTTACATCTTTTTCAGTTTCCTTCCTTCTTCTCTGCTTTTTGTCCGTTCCTTGTGAAGTTGAGGCCTGGAAAGATTTGTGGATGTTATAAACAAGAAAATCATCACCTAATTACAAAGTGCTTATTATCCATTTTGGGAAAAAAGTTGTATGATGTTCAGTATTAAAAAGAGATGTGCTGTTTGTTAGATGCGTACATTGCAAATCATTTTACGTGTGCAGTGAGGTCCTCCTTAATCTCAGCTATTACTTTGAAAGAAAAGGTGCAGTTTTGCATCTAAATTAACATTGCACCACATGGAAACCTCACCTGTTCTTCAACACCTTCGATTGTTTTCAGTTTCTTTTTAGGCTGCTGAACCATATTTGCTGTAGCATCTGTTGGTAGCCTTTTATGAGTCCTCTTTCGCTGCCTCTTGACTAAAAACAGTAAATGTTAAAAAAAAAAAAGGTTAAAACTCTCACTTGGTTCTGACTTAAACATTTGCATCTGCTGTTAATGGTTAGAACAGGAAATGCAGACAATATGTTCAGGCCACTTTGAGGGTGGCTTGATGATTCATTTAAAAAGCTTTCTCCCATCATGTGCCAAGTACCTAACTGGGCTGAAAGAAAATATAAAAGCTAAAATAAATTGTCACGCTCAGCTTAAGGAAGAAATAGGTTATTATCTTACAATTTGGTTCACTTGAATGAGACAATCTTGTTTCACTTTGTCAACTGCGACAAAAGGCTATTTTCAAATTAATTCAATTAAAAGCTACATGCGTGTTTGCTGATCACCTACAGATGTTGGTGTTATGTGACAACATTAAAAAGCAACACAACTATCAAACAGCTTTTTGGATAAATTCTCTGCATTTCTAAGCTTAACGGTTTACTTGGTTTTAGCAGTCTCACAACAAAAATGTCTTTATACAATCAGGAGGAGAAATTCTTAAATACACTGGTCACATTAACCCTTGTAGGGTCTTCGTTGTTTAGTCACACCCAGGGTCTTTGGGTCAATCTGACCCGGCTCATGCTCAACCATTCTAAAGTAGTTATAAACCCTAAAAATCCTACTACCGTAATTTCCGGACTAT
>CALSCE010000197.1:1651879-1684382 GCA_943593645.1 Bovichtus variegatus
TCCAAATTGTAATTAGTCTACTCTGTACTCCTCTGTTTCTCTTCCTGGGGTTTCTACTTTTTTTCCTTAACTGAAGCAAGGGCCGAAGAATAAAGGGTGTTCTATGCTGATGATTTATTTTATGTTATATGCTGCAAATGCTGTGATTTTTGGGTTGTATAAATAAAACAAACTTGACTTGAAAGTTCAAGCAAGGTTTACTAATGCCACCGTGGCAAATTAATTACACCGTATGAAAGAGATGACGTCATCTTAATGGGTGTCCATGTGTAAAAGAAACCACAGTTTACCTGTATAGTGGTTGTATATATTGTGATGAATAGATCTTTATCACAATTTTACATCAGATCTTGTATACTGAGTGATACTTATTTTTTTGTATTGTATCTCCAAATTATCTCCATTGTGATTTCTGATAGTTGTGCAACCAGAATTACAAAATGATCTACCAAATGTGAAATATCTTGGACTGAATGTGAAACCAAAACTGTAAAAACCACAAGGGGATCTGACACAGAGGACTGGGTTAGACTGCTTGTACAGCCTGGGTGAATGGTATAGGGTCAGATAATTTACTGTATTTCCAGAGTTTTCTTTCTATGCTACAGTAGGCGGCTGCTCAGCCACAAAGGTGACACTGTTCCAGTAAACTCTGTGCCCTCCTGGCTGCCAGCCACTGCCTGATATGTTCAACTAGGCCTTGCTGGATTCACTCCAGTTGGCCATGTGAGAAGGCGTGGTTAGGCCATGTGCTCTGACATGATTGGTTGAAAGTGTCACACTACTCTGCCTCCTCTACATGTGTATCACACTGATAGTGGCCTCTGGGGTTTGGGAGTCCCACTGTGGGCCTCACAGTGTGAATATCCTGGCCTCCAAGACAGATCAGTGTGAAGAAATTAACAAAAGAATAAAACACTTCATTTGTTTGGCAGAGATCTTTACAGATAAGATATAGTGTAAAGTAAAAGTAGCAAAGATAATCACTGAAATTGAAAACATACAAATGTCAAATGTTTCCACAAGAGAATAATCAATACAAAGACTTGTCTTTAAAGTGATTCTTTGTACATTTTGGATAACTGAATTCATCTTGATCAAGCCTTATGCCTTACATTTATTTATCTAATGTAAAAGTAGCAATACTGCACTGTGAAACTACTCAATTACACATAAAAGCCTGATTTCAAAACCTTACTTAAGTAAGTGTATGTAAGTATTATCAGCAAATTTTCAAAAGTAAAAGTAGTCATTGTGCAGTAGAATGTTCCCTGTCAGTGTTTTACTAATTATATATGATGTTTTTTGAATTAATATTACTGCTGAATTAATGTCTATGTTGCATTTTACTGTAGATGGTTGTGCTCATTTTAAATCCTTTATATACTGTTTGGGAGTTTAATCTACAGAAATGCATCGTATTCTATTGGATCACCACATGTACCTCAGAATTGTATTTAAGTACAGTGCTATACCGAGTTACCACAACTAGCATTAATAAAGCCTTAAAAAATAATGCAACATTCTTAGATACACTATCGTGAAAGACATCAGGAGTGACTTCACGTTATATCATGTTATTACATAAGCAGTTAAAAGCGCTGTGTGGTTTTACTTGTGTCATTTCTGGGTCAGTGACTTCAGAAATAAAGTTGCATTAATGTATCAGACCAATCCGAACCTGCAGGTAGCTGCAGATGTGTGATTTGTTCATCAGCCGTAGTTCAGGAAATCCCTGAGTAACCTCTATGTGTATTTATCCGCCTCTCCATCTAATGACTGATTAGCAGAACACAGCTGCTCATGTTTTTTTTCTCCTCCTTTCAGGGAAAGTACAAGATGGTGCCTGTTTCAACTGCACAACGCTCAGACTCTCCAGTCAAAAGTAAGCCACTTAAATGCAGGGCCTCTACAGTGTCTATATATCCTGCAAACATCTGGAAATAACTTGCATAATATGTAAATGCAAGACTTTAAAAGGTCTAGCATGCGGTATAATATAACATTTTATGGCTTGAATCCAGTTTTTAGAGGTCTTATATGCTTTGTGGTTTCTTGGATGTTGCTTTTATGTTAGAAAACAGTCCCTGTTAAAGCCTGATTGAAATTTTGGGAGCTCTTTGCCCCATATCTTATCTTAAATCTAACCTCTAGTTAATTTTAAAGAATGTCTTGGTCTTTTGCTAATTCTAATTGGGCTTTGATTTGTAGTCTAGTACACATTTACTGTACTTTTCCGAACCTCATTTTAAAAGATCTTCGAAACCTGGTTGCTGTTTTGATGTTAAAAACCAGGCCCAATTCACACATCCACATTTTCTGAAAGGTCTTGCAGAAAGGTCTTGCATTCATGCAGACACACTTCTTTGACAGCATTTGAAGGGACATTTTAAAACCATATAAATATATCTATATTCAACAAGTATTTACCGGAGTTTAATATTATTAGCAACATATATTTAATATCAATATCCATTTTATCAAAATATCTTCATTTTGTGCAACAAAGACTTTAATTCCTATTGCTTTTGCAAAAATGTACTAATAGGGGTTTATTTGAAGTAATTTTTTCAATGGCCGATAATAAATTTGTATTGCAGCGTTTTATTTTTCTTTAAAACTAACATTACTTTGTTCTAAAGCTCTTTATCTTGTTGTCTTTTTAGACTTGATGGGCTCCGACTTGGCAGTTTGGCCCAGGTCTCTTCTTCTGGCTCTTCGCTCCCCTTGTCAGATGGATATGTGGGCCCCAGCCAGAGCCCGGACTCACAACGCCTCTACTGTGCTTTTATGTTGGGGGCCTCCTCTGCACCGTACCCCGCAATCACAACAGGGGCCCAGTGGACGATAGCACGACAACAGGACATCCCTGGAGTTAGGTGGATACACACCTCGAGGAGGAGATGGGACGACTCCAAGGTGGAGAAGTCACTGCGTATATTAAAGGACAAGAAAAAGAAGCTGGAGGAAGGTGGGCCGGTGTACAGCCCGACGCTGGATGCAGCACCTGTGAGAAGGACTGTCCGACAGTGGGTTGTAGATGAAGTCAAGCACTACTACCATGGCTTCAGGCTGCTGTGGATTGATACCACCATTGCTGGGCGAATGCTGTGGAGGGTGCTGAATGGACACCCCCTGTCCCGCCGTGAGAGGAGACAGGTGAGGTCTGCAGGGAAGAAATATAGATATCCTGTAGTCTTGAAAAAAGTCTATTGTGGAGAACAAATCTGTTAGGTTGATGCTTTTATTAGATTTACTTATTCTAAGGGACACGCTGTGCTTGTAATGCACTCAGATGCAACCACCACCAGGCCTCACATTCACCCATTACAACAACATTGTTCAACAATTGGCTTGTGAGCAGCTGTATTATACGAGTAGTGGGTTTTTAAATAGTTTATTTCAGGGCTGACACTCAAATCTGATGTCAAGTATTCAAAGCGTTCAGAAAATAAATGTATTTAATGTGAGTTTACTTTGCTAAAAGGAAAGGCAATTCTTAAAATCTAATACCACTTTTAGCTAGAATCATACCAGCCCAAAAGCGCGTTCCTACACTGTGTAGCATGCGAAGATAATTGCATTTTTCCACCATATCTTTCTTCCTTAAAGTGATGATGCAGCGTAACCGTTTGTATAATCATAGCTTAGCAACAGTAACTCAGCACAGCAGGATTGATGGTGACATTTTTGCCTGGGACTGATATGAGACTCTATGCGAGACTCTTTTTTTACAGGGTTCTCGTCTTCAAAACAATAATAATAATATCATGTGGAGAATTTGTCATGCCACAGCATTATTCGCTCTGCCGAATGGAAAGCTTGACAGGTGTAGCAATCGTAATTATGGTACATATTATGCTTAAGCTTAAATTACTGGTACAGTTTGACCATGTGTGGTCAGTATATGCATTATGTTAGTCATTTTAGCAGTAGTGCCTAGTAGTTAAACATTGAATCCATCAGCCAGTGTTTCCAGTGAAAGAAATAATTTTCCCCAGTCAGAGTTTACAGAGTGGATAAGCATGAGTGTAGATCAGAGATGACTGAGCACGGTGTAAGTCTGAGAGCCCAGACGTCTTGTTCTATACTGTTTAATCCATAGCTTCTCAAACCTAATGGGATCAATTATAGAAATTGGCTGCTCGCTGAGTGTTTACTCACCAGGCGCAAAGCAGATTGTGCCGCTTGATTAAAGCTCTTTAGAAGGAAGCTTATGTGTTATATCTTTAACTAGGAAACTCCTCATTTAACTTCAGCTAAACCCAATGCTTATACTTAGCCAAAGTTTCTTGACATTGTTTTAGTGGTTGTGGTTTTCACAACAGGATCAAGTAAAACACTGTTAGTCTTTTGCACGTAGTGAAGGAATAATAATGTTTAAAGGACACACTCTTCTCATATCCTTTGACATCATCTGCCTCTTGTCTGGACCCTGCCTGCAGTCTGATGTTCAGAGAGGCTGCCTGGATTGAGCCCAAGTGCTACCCACTGCAGTAGTCTGATGCAGCTGCTGGCACACAGGTGCTATTTCAGGGAAGATGAGCAGGTCAGCTCAGGCCACAGTACTTTTACCATGTCCCTCAATAGTACAGGATAGTACATGCTTAGTGGATACAGTTGGCAAGTTGTGAATTCTCCTTATACCGTGTGAATTACTGAGTTGACCTTGACTGGGGCTCTGCTGCTGCTATTTAACTAGATACATTGAGTTAAAACAAATACATCACTTTTAAATGATGGTTGTTTATCTACCAGAGTGGCTGATATAAGTCATTCTTGAAAGTGCACATTTAAAAATGTAAAGCAGATCATTTACAGGTAGGCTGGTGAGTGTATCCTGCCTTAATCATCACACTTAACTGAATATCTTACGATTTTGCAAAATAAGTTAAAATGGTCAAACACTTTTTTTTAAATGTCACTGTAATGCATTACATCGGGCAAAACTCCTGCAAAAAGCCTACAGTATACACATTCACCATGTACCATGCTCTATGTGATTATGCTAAAGTAACTAGTAAATCGTACTGCAGTAATAGCTGCTGGTCAGTGCTGATGACCACAGTTTCCCCCCTCATTAAACCCACACCACCAACCTCTTTGCACCTTTTCAAATGCAGCTGACTCCCTCGGAGCGCATGTCCCGAGCCCATCTACAACCCATTCATCTAACCTGGACTGGCATTGCCTCCTTAATCTCCTCCTTTCATATTCATTTACAATACTCAGGCCTCCGTTTAAGGCTTCTTCTATTTTAATCTGTCACCCCCCTCCTCCCTCTTTTGATGGGGAACTCTGGGAGATGATATACATGTCAATGGGCATGCGGACAAAGGCCTTTTATCTCAGGCTGGCCTAAATCCTTCACCCTACTGGTCCACTGACATGCAGGTGGAAAGGGTGGAGAAAGAAGGACTCGTGTTTTGGCCGTCTCCCCTCAGGGCCCTTTCTGTAGATGGCTGGTTGGGATTTTGTCTCTGGACGGGCAGTAACCCACAGTTGGACAGCCGTATAATAAAGTAGACTAGTGTTAGCCTGGTACTTCTATACTCTGAGGATTGTTCAGGTTTGTGCCTAACAAATGTGCTTCCTGTTGGCTCAAGTGGACAGTTTCTGAGCCTTGTGAGGGAGAATGTTCACTTTGGTCTACAGCTCCATGCAAAATAGCGCACCAGTGAATTAGGAGGTTTCTGTTGCCCTGGGGATGTATGGGCACAGGGTTAAAAGTGCTGACTGTTGAAACCAGAGGGGATTGAGCAGGGCAATTGTACCAAGGGACAAAGGAATATGAGGTAAACATTTTCACATGGTTACATGTTGGCTTTTTCCTCTCACTGCTGCTCTCTGCTGGAGGCATGCTCAAACCTCAACATTGTGGGAATGAATGGTACTTCAAATCCAGACACAAGCACACACTGGTTTAGGTGGTCAACAAATGTGAATGTGAACCAACTGCACATCAGCATCAGTTTGTGAATACCAACTTCAGTCATTTAAAAATAATCTCCACAATTCTTCAAGATACACATTTGTTTTACAAGTTCTCATTTTCCTAACTTTTAAGGAGTCAGTTCTAATTCCACTTTTTCCAAATGTTTCTCTCTAGTTCCTCAGAACATGTGCCGACGTCTTCAGACTTCTTCCCTTCCTGGTGTTCATCATCGTCCCCTTCATGGAGTTCCTGCTTCCCGTAGCTCTGAAACTCTTCCCCAACATGCTCCCGTCCACCTTCGAGACACAGTCAAAGAAGGTAATGAAAGCATTTAATTTGGACTGAAGCTGCATGAGATAGACAAGATCAATGACACACAAGATCAACTTTTGGGATTAGTTTGCATAGATCGTTATAGATTTTAGTCCAGTTTACATTGTATGACAGTGTGGTTTGAGACAGTAGCTTAAAGGCTGCAACTAACAATTATTTTCATCATTGATTCATCTGCTGATTATTTTCTGGACTTTTGGTTAATCCTAATTACAGTCTGATCCACAGCACAGGATCCATGATCTGTTGTTCTGTACTGTTTACGTTTGGCAATGCTTATAATTATGCACTTTAAATGTCCTTGTTTTAACA
This sequence comes from Bovichtus variegatus, assembly GCA_943593645.1. Lineage (NCBI taxonomy): Eukaryota > Metazoa > Chordata > Actinopteri > Perciformes > Bovichtidae > Bovichtus > Bovichtus variegatus. The sequence goes on from CALSCE010000197.1 coordinate 1,658,460, forward strand.
CATTTGAATTCCCAATTCTATTTTCCTCGTGTATTTATTTTTATTTGTTTGTTGTTTTTCTTTTCCTTTCCTTTCCGTTAATAACTGCCACTTTAAACACAAGGCACAATCATTGTAAAATACATTATCCTGGTGGTATTGTTGCATACATTGTTATTAAATTAACAATGTATTCTGACAAATTGTATAGTTTAAAACAATACTTTAAGACTGCTATTGATAGTATATTATAGTTGATTCTTTAATTTCATCCCATTTCTTCCCATAGTTTATAACAACAGTTTTCATTATTGTTTTTATAAAGAATAGGCAATTGCTTTTTACACCACGTTGAATTTGTTTTTTAGGAGGAGAGGTTGAAAACAGAGCTGAGAGTCAAACTGGAGATGGCCAAGTTCTTGCAGGACACCATCGAGGAGATCGCTCTACGGAACAAGGCTGACCAGGGCAACGTGACGGAGGAGTTCTCCACCTTCTTCCAGAAGGTTGGTGTCAGTGTTTACTGAGGCCTAAGTACTGCCCTCTGGTGGTAGAAATAATGAAATGTTTCCACTTATGTGTATTTTACATAAGTTTTAAAAAATGTGGTCATAAATGTAACATGACAGTTCAGTTATCATTCTAATAACTTCATTTTACACTGTTGTAAGTTAAGCTGCAATAAGATATGTAATTTGTTGTGCAGCAGTTGCAGTACAAAGTAGGAAAGATTGAAATGAAACTTAAATGTATTTATATTCTCGAGGCGGAGAAGGGACCTGAAAAAGTGAGAAAATAGTGCGTAATTAGGGCTCTCGGTTAGAAAATCTGTTGTAGTCTCACCTCGTCATTTAGGTTTTTAAAACAGATATATTTTTATATTTTTGCATTGAAGTCTGGCCTGCTTTAACTTCCAGACTTCCCTCATCCAGAACTATTTACAAGTCATACATGTATTTGTAGATACGGGACTCTGGGGAACGGCCCAGTAATGAGCAGATCATCAAATTCTCCAAACTGTTCGAGGACGAGCTGACTCTGGACAACCTGACCCGACCTCAGCTGGTGGCTCTCTGCCGTCTCCTGGAGCTCCAGTCCATCGGGACCAATAACTTCCTCCGCTTCCAGCTCATCATGAAGCTGAGGGCCATCCGTGCAGATGACAAGGTATGAACCACATTTCCTCTTATCATGAGCAAACAGACAACAGCAGACAGCTACATTTTTATAAAAAGTAAAATCAGAAATTGGTCAGAGGTTATAGGTACAGCACTCATGTAGTTAAACATACTTGCATTATAACTTTCTCTTTACATTTCATTTTACATTGTTTGACACAATTGAAATGGAAGGCATTGAATCATTAATCAAGCTCTGTGTTAACTTTTCCAGCTGATAGCGGATGAAGGCGTGGAGAGTTTGAACGTGAACGAGGTGCAGGCAGCCTGTCGCGTCAGAGGGATGAGATCTCTCGGAGTCACAGAAGAACGTCTGAGAGAACAACTCATCCAGGTAACAACAGCATAAAGAGATGGAGGATATTTTCAGATTATTTTCTGCATCATTTGGTACCGGGCCGCACAGAAAGAATAAAAAATATTTTTTTTGTGTTGGTATAAATTTATATGTATTATATTATATATATTACAATGTAATAATAATATAAATAAAGTGCTTAATATAAAATGGAATAATTACATTTACATTTTACATTAAATTATATGTTTTGCACTTTATTGTGTGTTTTGTTATGCCTGCCCCCCCCCCGGTCCGTAGAAAAATTGTCTTGCATGAAAGCGGTTTGTTGTGATAAAAGGTTGGTGACCGCTGATTTTAAGGACCTAGAAAGCATATGCTCTATTAAACAAATGAGAAAATACACATTCAAAATCAAATCTGATCCTTTAGTGAGTCAGAGAGGACTCTATATCTGCAGGGGAACACCTGAAAACTGAAATATATTTCTATTCTCTTTTCATCTTTTTCTATTCTGTCTCTCGCAGAGGTTATCTACATTCAAACAGTATGGTTATGGATGTTTAAAGAGATTGGAAATGGTCTCACTGTTCTCCATGTTGGATCACATATCTGTCATAACCTCTGCCATGTTCTATCTGGCTCTTGTAGTGGCTGGAGCTGCATCTGAACCAGCAGATCCCCACGTCCCTGCTGCTGCTGTCTCGAGCCATGTTCCTCCCCGACACCCTGTCCCCCGCCGACCAGCTGAAGACAACACTGCAGACGCTGCCCGAGATGGTGGTACGTCAAGAGGCCATGTTTGATTTCACTGTAGTCTGGTTAGCCATGATGAATGGATAATTTATAGTCTGAAATTAGGTTTTTAGCTGTGGGCATGTATTGTTTTGTTTGTGGTTTTAAAAGAAAAAGAGAAATAAAAATAAACACTTTGTTACTCTGCTCTATCCTATTCTCTCCTCCAGACTAAGGAGGCCCAGTTGATGGTGGCAGAGATGGAGCGCTCCAAAGTGGACAATAAGGCGAAGCTGGAGACGACGCTACAGGAGGAGGCGGCCATACGCCAGGACAACAATGACAGGGAGATGGAGAGGTTGGCGGACGCTGCAGAGAAAGCTGCCAAGGTAACAACTCTGATCATTTTATTTATTCTTAGTCTTTAGTCTTTCAACATGAACCAGATTTTGTAAATATTGTTTAATACCTGTTTTCACTGAGTGCAATCTTGACACCAACAGAAATATAAAATACAGAAACCTTTACAAAATCCTGACTGTAGATTAGCAAATGTCTGATGAAATAACAATAAAACCAAAGCTTTCGGAGCCAAGTTTTGGAACTTGACAGTTTCTAATACTTGTGGACAACAGACACATTTAGTACTCAGTAATCTTGTTTTGGTACGATACCCAGCCTCATACACCCGTCTCAACGCCAGCTCAGGAGGTGTGAAAACTTCAGCTAAATGCACGAGGAGCCATGTTTATATTATCCTACAGATTATAAGGGATGACATCTTCCACGTCCATTACTTTATTTGATCAGTTGCCTCATCCCTGTCCTACAGGATGGTGAGTTGGAGTTTGAAGCGGAGCCGGTTAAAGCTGACATGGCAGAGACACTGAGGGATACAGCACCTGTCATTGAAGGAATCAAGGTAAAGTCTCCAAACATGCAGTCTCTGAGATCAGTAGAATTTTGTTAACTATTTACAACTTTTATTTACATTTAGTTGTAATTTGGACGTGGAGGTTTCTGGTAAATCTCTAAAGAAGTCATACTTTTCTACATGCATTTCTATGTACTAGTATCTTTAAAGAAATGACTAAAACAACTAACTCCTCTCTAAAGCTGTTTATAGCATCAGATATATTTTATTGTATTTAATACTTTTTTTCGCATTTCAATTTAAAATATGTCATCATATCTTTTAATTAGTTTAGTATTTGTTACTTTTATCTCCCAAATCAGTCTTGGACATTACTAAAGAAAATATCTTCTATATATTTTTTTAAAGACATCATTAGCTTTTCAACTGACATACCAAAGAATGTTTTTAACAGAAATTAAAATGTATGTCACAGAGGACTTTATTATGACTATTTCAGTAATAGTACCACTAACCTTTGACCAGCACAAAACATTAATGTTCAATAGTTTCTTATTTACTGATTATTACCCAGACTGTATTTTATTTGTCACTCGCATGTTGCAACCTTTCATCTGTATCTTCTGTACCACACAGTTTGAACAGTGGCAGACATTCCTGCGCTACCAGGTTAGGTTTAATGATGTCTCCTCCCAAGTGACCCTCACATCCATACCAGTTTATCCCCGCACGCACAGTGTCTGGTGTTTCTCTGAGCAGACCCAGATGAGGGTTAAACAGTACTTGCATTCTCTAAAATTATTTCAGACTGCCATTTGATCTCAGGTTCAGGAGTAGTGAGAATATAATCTGATTTACAGGAAATAACCCTTAAATACAAGGTTTTATTACCTGACTGATCAGTCAAGTGAGGGAAAACCACAAATGCTCATATTTAGCTTTGTGTGTTCCTACAAGTGAGATGACGAGCAGACTATAATTAACAGACAAATCGGACCGGAATCAAATTATATTTTCTAATTTTTTCCCCCTTTTTTTGACTAGATTCTGATATTTTTGACCATTTAAGGCTAATATAGGCATCTATTTTTTGAAAAACATGCAACAAATTGTAGTGTGAGCAAACCATGTCAGTCATGCTCAACATTTACTAGGATTTCCTCGCTGATTAAAGAAAACCTCTCACCTGGTGCTTTGAATTGGTTAAAGAAATGCTTAATATGATTTGCAAATTCTGTTTGGCCCACATCTATATTATGGAGTTCTCCTTTTCTTTTCCTTGTCGATCCTTCCAGGCAGTATCACTGACCCATGTTGAACCTTTTCCTCTGTCGCTAAAAGGCCTCTGTAGCTCCACAGACTTCTTGCTGGTTTTTGGGTTATTAGGAGTATCCCAGTGTCCTCTAGAGCTTCCCTCTTTTACCCATTATGTGTGTTTGGGTTGGTCTCTTATGTAGGTGTATATAAAATGTACATGTGCTACTTGTTAAGTGAACACATTTTTTGACCTACTTTGAATCCATTTTGGAGGGAAAATATGACCCTAAACTGACATGTTTATCATTCGTTATCTAAAAAATAGTCTTTAAAGGACTTTTAATTTGCTTTCTTATTGTACATATTGTATGTAAAACTAAAACAATGTAACAGAAGTTTAAACCAAGTAGAGGATATGATTTCTGACATTTAGGAGCTTTTTTTTCAATCATGTGTTTGTGTTTCAGGGTGAGGAGATCACCAAAGAAGAGATTGATCTGTTGAGTGATGCATGCTCAAAGCTGAAGGGGCAGAAGAGGCTGTTGACTCTGGAGAAAGAAGAGCTTGAAGAACTGAAAGATGATGTCCAGGAATACAACGAGGTTTCTGTCTTAGACTTGTAGTTATTGCAGAGAGACAAGAGTTAAAGTTCATTGCCATTCAAATGTTTTAGAGGTTTAAAGAGTCTGTTGTATTTCAAGTGTGTATTCATATGCGTTTTCCAGGATCTGGAAGAGATAAAGAAGGAGCTTTCTATGACCGGCCAAGAAAAGGCGCTAGAGGAGTCAAAGGCGAGCCAGCGTCTGTCTAAGAGAGTAAACCGCATGATCGGTCGCATTGGCAAGATCATCGGGGAGCTGGAGAAGGACAAGGTCATCCTGGACGGACAGATGGACAGTGGAAACAGCCCACCTGTTGGGTAAGAATATGTTATTTTAACCACTGCACTGCTGTCTGTGGTGGTTCAGATTAACACAGGTTTAAAGTAAAGGGCTGACGATATTCTAAATTATTGATATTGTCAGCAAATCCCCTGAAAAGATCAGAACAAACATTATGTTAGTCTGTCCCTCAATACTTTACGACCTCTTTACCCTGTTTACACTGTCGGCAAGTGTTTCTACTGAAGTCACACACCTTAAAAATCAGGTCACAAATATGTATAATTTCAATTTAATAAAGGCTCAGTAATTTCTTACAGCTGGTCACTGCAGTTTTTATATCACAAAATACAAAAACAGGAAGAAAGTGTTCATTTGTTGGGGACTATTTTCAGTGGCGATTTATAAAGTGTATGTCTTGTTTTTTTATTTTTTTTTATAGCAGTGGTCAGTTTTTATACTGGACTTTTATAATGTAACTACCATCATCTTCATCATCATTACTTTCATTGTAAAATGATGTTGGAGATAAAACAAAGAACAATAGGTTTCCCAGGAAAAATAAACAAACATATAATGTCAGTTATTATGCCAGTTAATAGTTTACAATTGTAAAAGCAAATCCTAATTTATTTGAAATTTTACAGATTATTCTTTACTAAACATAGGGATGCTGCAAGGTAAGCTGAACTGTAGTAAACCGCCATTTGCTTGCTTGCTAAATGCTAACATTGCATCATGTAGGCTGCTAAAATTTTGCTATAAAAAGGATCAACCAGCTTCTATTTCTGCTCCATACACCACCGTGCTCCCCACTGGTTGCTGTGCCCCCACTTTAATAAACAGTTTATGTTCCTTAATGAATGAAATCAGATTGAATACGAAGATCTAACTGAAAGTGCTTGATTCGAAAGACTTACAGTCCAAACTGTATTTGTTTATCAGGTATGTATAACCTTTACTGAGGATAAACAAATAGTATTTTTCTGATTTAACAATGTATAGGACATTATTTTTATGTAAGAATAAAAAAAGGTATCAAAATGGTTATATTGATTCAGCTTTAAACAATTTTACCAGCTTTAAAAACAAATCGGTTAAAGTAGAATTTTGAGCATGGATTAACTTTGAGGCAATTTTGACCATAATTTATTCTAATCAATGAAGCTTGAAAATCAGTTTGATTGGTGTGATCTGGGAACCTTGAAATGCAGCACATTGACTTCTCCACCGCATTTTTAATTGCATTTTGTTACATACCGTTTCCTGTATGCAGTCTGTTCTACACCTTCAGGGAGAACCTCATCAGCATCGACGAGCTGATCAGCGTCATGCGGCAGATCCAGAACATTCCAGAGCACAAGCTGCAGAGCATCGCCGAGTCTCTCGACGACAACAAGGACGGCAAGATCGACATCGATGACGTTATCAAAGTATGTTGACAGGAAGACGGAAAAGGAGAAATACTCCCCTGATTTGTGGTGTCTTTTTCTTAAATTATTATAGAATAACAGCTCTTTTTGAGTTTGTTTTAAAGAAAAAAAACAAAGGTACAAAAAATGTGTTTGTTATGGAGCTACTGAACTCTGAAAACTAACCTTGAGCTCATACGGTCATTACCTTCCAGTAATGCCTCTATTCCAAATGTCTTAATGGCCCTGAAAACATATTTTTCTCAATCAGCTTCTTACTGTGAGCAATGAACACATTTCTCTTTTTTTTTTGTTGCCAAAATTATAACAGTTTGGGTTATTTCACATGACAGATTTCTGTATTTGGGTTTCTCTCAATGGTTTGAAGAGGGTAGACATCATTGGCATTTTTTGCCAGATAAATCTGATGGGTTACAGCTAGATTAGCTGAGTTTTTGACTTTTAAACAGTTCATAATTATTACCTACGGCAGTTTACCGCAGTTTTTTCTTCTAACCTTAACTGTTGCTTATTTTGCCGTGGATTGTAATGGTATGTAGAAATACTTGAGATTTGAAGCCAAGTTGTTAAAGGCTTTAATGACTTCCTTTTGTCTTGTATTAGGTGGTGGAACTGATCGACAAGGAGGACATCGACATCTCCACCACTCAGGTGGCTGACATCATGGTGATGCTGCAGAAGGAGGAGAAGCTGATAGAGAAGGAAAAGGCCAAAGAGAAGGCTGAGAAGGAGGCAGCCACACTCAACAGCTAACTCGTTTCCCATTTTCCATAACCATACATAGCACAAAAAAAAGACCACTAACTGGTACCTGGTCACAGAAATCTCTGGACACCAGAGAGAGAAAAAGGGAGGTAACAGCTGCCTTCACAAAATCCCCGTTCACCATAAATTTGGAAAAAAATCTAAAAACAAGGCTTATATAGAATAGAAACTTAAATTGCTCTTCTGGACTAATCGTGTACTTTATGTTGATTTTTGGTCTTGGTTATTGTTACTAAATAACTTATTGATAGAGGGAACACAATGACATGAAACGACAGTGACAGGGATGTTCTCCCAACTTAAGAGGTGGCAAAGGAGAATGGATGAAAACGTATATTAGGGAGAATTATTGTTTAAAGTTTGAGGTGAACCATCTTGCCTTTCATTTCATTCACATCATCATCTCAGAAAAATGAAAGATCATTTCTGGATTTTGCACAGTAAAAAAACCATTATCATCACTATGATTTATTTATTTCCCTCTTTTTGGTTTTGTTTATTCATCATACTCTTATAACACATACCTGTTGTGTTTTCTATATTGTACTTGGACAGGGTAGCTTATTGCTTGCTATAGGATGGAGTGGTGGCTGCAACCAAATATATAATTACACACAACATAGAAATTCATTCAAAAACATAAAATAATGTGTGAGTTTAAAGAGTTGAATTTAAAAAATGCCAATTATTCATTCTAACAATAAAATAAATAAATCATAGCTTTACGTTCATCATCCCCAATAAACCGTAAGTCAATGGAGGATTCATGTGTTGGATGTTTGTCCAAAAAGCCAAGGACAGAAGTTAGCATCAATATTAAAAATGACTGTAGCGAAATTTTAATTTTGTACTTAATATGTTGTCTAATTTTATCACAGTTCTCCATATCTATTCCTGTTGTTTTCAATAGATCTCTGTTAAATGCCAAAGTTGCTCTGTGGCACATTTAATAACATATTTTGAAAATTCCTTAAAAGCAACAAACAAACAAAGCAGTTAAGACCGACTGATATTTCGGAGCAGTGTGGATCATAATTAGTATAACAACACAAAAAACAGCCTATTAATCAAGTGTCGGTCTGTTGCTGCTGTGACAAGCTGTAGAGTTATTTTTTCTTTTGTTTCTGTTTCAGAAATTATTTGTCTGTTTGGAGGTTGTCTGCTCATGGTGAAAGTGGCTTTTTGGCAATGTTGACTAGTTTATTTTGTGCACGTGAGTAGTGCGATAGCCTTTGTAATATTGACCTCCATAGTTTAAATACAAAGTGGCCTTCCCATGACACAGATATTATGGAGCACATACTGTTGTATATTTATTTTTTGAGCATTTTAAAGAGAGGGTGGAGCTCTGATCTTCTTTTCACTGAGGATTCACTTGATATAATTTAGTTTTGGGCTAAAGAAGTCTGGATGAATTTAGTTGTCGATCAGGTGGTTTGAGGCACACTCTGAGTTCTCAGTTAATTTTTTTTATTTGCACTGCAGCGTTGAATGTGTGTCGGTTGTAAACAAGGACAAAGTGACGATTTCAGATAATAATCGAGTCAAATACTGACCTTTATATTCATCTCGCTGCCTGTTGGCATTTATTCAACTGTGTTCACACTGCAAGCAGCTTGGCCAATGCATTTTTGACAACACATTCCAATTAGGGCTGCAACTAATGATTATTTTGATTTGTTTTGTACGTTTAATATATAAAATGTAAAAGAATGTGGGCCAACCAACATCCATGATCATTGGGTTTAATTTACAATTAGATAAGAAAGAAAACATTTGGAAACTTATGTTCACCATTTTATGCTTAATAAATGACTTGTAAAAATAATATATTATCCAAATTTTCAATAGACTGATTGTTTAATCAAATACTTTCAGCGCTAATTTCAACAGTGCAAGAAGCTCAGTTGTTTTGACTGTTCATTTTCTGAAGCTGTTTATTGATATGTGTAAGGTTTAAATAATGTGATAATAACATTTCTACTTAATGACAACACATTCATTATTTTACATCTTAACTAACCCCTGTAATGTACTGGGAAGCTTTGAATGGTGGTAATTAGTTTCATATTAATTTAGCGCTTTCAAGGCACATCTGTTGTTTATGAATTTAAATTAAGTTGTTAGTAGCTTCAGCTGTTGCTTGCAGTGTGGACTGACAGTAAAGGCTTGATGCACCTGTACTGTTGAATTGAATGTTGGGTAGTTTGCGGTCACACAAACAGTTATTCCTCCACGGTAACCAGAGTAGAGTTTAGGTGTAAACGTTAGAAGATAAAGTGGTACTTGAGATAACGCTGAGAAGACGACGCTTCATTTAATCCGTTCCTAGAATCCGCTGTCCTACGTGTGGATGATTAAGCGCTCGCTCATGTCCCATCAGGCACTGTCCCAGTTCAGACCCAGCGCTGCCTGGGAGCAGTCAGACTGATGGGTGCTGGGTAAACACTCGCCCCATACATGGGCCAAAGCCAGCTCCACTGGAGGGTTGTGTTTAGGTTGGAGACAATCCGGCGGGACATGGCATGCTCTCTGCCGCATAAATCAGCAGTCGGTGTAAACACGTCACAGGAGCGTTGTGACAACTTCTCGATTACACTTGGCAGGAGAGAGTGGTGTTTGTGGTCGGGCTCAGAGGAGCGCTGTGTACATTAGCAGCACTGCCACTGTTTCTAGGCACAAAGGGGCCAAAGGTCGGGGTGTGGGGGATGTCAGACTGTGACATATACCAGGGCATGTAAGGCTGATAGAGATCAATACTTAAGGTTCCAGTGCAGGTCCAGAGAGGTTTGGAAATTGTACTTAAAAGGCCACTGTGTTTACCCAGAGGGCTCCAGGGGAAAAAAAGCAGTAATCTGTTCATCATTTAGTCTGTAAAATGTGAGAACATTTTGAAAAATGCACATCACAGTCTGTGAGCGCCCAAGCCGAATAATTTTAAGTTTACTTTGTCATCAACAAACAGTCGGAAACCCAAAGAAATTCAGTTAAAAATTATATAAAACAAACCAGCAATACAGAATTCAGAAGTTGGAACTAGCGAATGCTTGGCATTTTTGGTTGATGAAAGACTTAAACAATTAAAAATGTATTTAGTTTCTGTCAAGCAATTAATCTGCTAAACTTTTCAGTTCTTATACTCATTACACTTTCTTAGTGTCTTTAAAGTGCTTGTTTTGCACAGAACAAAATCTATAGATATTCAATATAGAAACAGACAGAGAAAATCAGCAAATTCTTATATATGAGAAGCTGGAACTAGACAGTATTTGTCATTATTGCTTCATAAATAAAATGTTTATTCTCACACATGTTGTGTTAGAGTAGGCCTATTCTATCACTTCGTATGTTGACGTGACATATTTCCCACCTGCGACCCGAATATGATTATGATATATGAAAACCGAACCTTAAAATGCATTTAAGAAATCCTGGAAGAAAACAATTACATTTTGAAATGGAGAACATGAAGGAACCCTGACATGAGTATACAGTGAGCAGAATGCCAAATGCCAGTCACTCAATCCAGACGTAAAACTTCTTTACAAAACCCCCAAAATAAAGACTTCTGCAGCCGTGCATGAAAGTTTGTGATTGTGTCGTCTCTGGCTGCAGTGTGAGGAGTGCAGCAGAGTTCACGGCTCACCGCTGGCAGCAGTGTTGCACCATGTTTAAGAACAGTCTACTTTAGGGAGGAGGAAAGGAGAGATACAGTTTGCAGCAGAAGCATTTTGACAGCGAGCTTAAATAAGTCAATTTTCACTGTAAACAAAGTCAAGTAACCAGGAACTCTTGATTTTTTCTTTTAGTGACTTTAATTTGACATTTTAGGCTCGTTGGAAGAAGAAATGGCTGATTTTAGCTCGCTGTTGTAATTCTTTGACTGTCCGCCGCTGAGTATTTCCACGGTCTAAATGCACTATTCGTTTTTGATACAGTGGTTGTGCGTTAACTGTTTGGACTCAGGGTGTGAATGTGGTGTGAGCGGCTTCAGTAGCATTAGGGAGCTCAAGTTGTTGTGATCTACAATACAAAACCGTCCTAAAAGATTCCTGTTGAGTTTGAGGAGACTAAGTTGTAGATGTTTTGTGCTAGAAGAACAAATACTTAAAGCAATAAGTCATTTATGCATCATGTACATTTTTATTTTATTTTTCTCCCTTTTTGAGGCGGATCAAGTGTGTGCTGCCAGTGAGAAAAAAGATGTTATAACCAAAAGGTTATGTGTGCATTAAGCTTCTCTTCTTGATAGTCTGATAATTTGAGAGGTGATGCACTTGTAGTTATTTGTATGGGACTGTTTTAGGACCGATGTACCCACTTTTTACACTCGCACTAGCTCTTTTTATCACTAGAAGAATGCCACTTTTTGTAGGATATACAAAAATCAGAGTTTTCTCTTGAGGTGGAAGTAGGGAGAACTGTTGCAGAGAAAAGGCAGCTGGAGAATGATATCAGAATCAATAGTCAGGGAAACATGATGAGGAGTCTGATACAGACTTAAAAGGAACAGCTCAGACCTCTCAGTTCTCGAAACTGAAAATTAATCAGGTTTAGAAAACTACATTCAACTGCATTTTAAATAATAGTGCAGCCACCATCTTTTTACACAGAAAACTTATTGTTCTAACAGTGTGTTCAGACAGAAAGCGAAGCAAATGTTGCCCTAAAACTTCTGGTTCCACTCTCTGGCCCTTTTCCTCTCGGCTCTCCGGTTCATAAAACCTGCTACATGAGAATTTTTCGCTCAAATGGAAATGGAAAGACACGATTTGACGCAAATCAAATATCCTTCAATTTCTGTCTGAACACACTGTAAAGAGTAATTTTTCCCCTTGGAAATGTCAAAAAGCCTCAGGTTGGGCAGTCACTATTAGTTTACATGATAATAATCCCCAAACAAAGTTTTTAAATGTACTCTTGAAAAAAAATAAATAATAGAAATCCGGTGTTGATCTTTTAGGTTTTTTTAAAAACCTAACATCGGAGACAGAAATCAGGAAAAATCTCTTCTCAGTTTGAAAGGTGAGGCGAAATGTTGTTGTATAATTATGCAATCATATTTGAAATGAAAAAAAATATTAGTCATTAAATCAATAAAATATTTGGCCCACTGGAGTTGGAGGTTTTGAGATAATTGTCATGTTATTTATTTATTTAATCAAATTTTCCCAAGTAATTTTTTTTCTTCATCCAAATGTGGAGATGTTCTTTAAGAACAGATCCTAGATTTGTTTTTATTTAAACTTTGCTCTCAAATGTATAAAAAGAAGCAGTTTTCTTTTTTTTAAAAACACAAATCAAGTGTTCATGTACAGAAAGATCATTTACAAAATAAATCTTACGTGTTGAATAAATGATGATTTATCTTAGATTCTTTTGTTTGATTTTGTTTGATCTTTTTGTCCTGTTTTACATCTCATGTTTCCCATTGCTCATCCTATGTTACTTATCACTTCCACACAGCCATTTTAGGTTGTGTGTGTCATCTCTAAAGCCTTCCATGCATCCATTTTCTGTTATTTCTCATCCCAAACCCTCATTCCTGAGTCCTTACCAGGCTCACCACACTCTCTACCACTCCCCACTGAGCCTCCGTCCTCGGCTGCTGGAATGCATCCAGACTTATTTTTTCAGCAACAACTTTAACATCTGTGTGTAAACTGTTATTTTAACAACCAAAGCAGGATACACAAACGCATAAATTACATAAAAGATATTGTTTTTAACCCCTTATGTGCACTGATCTTCCAGTGCAACAGCAAACTGGGCAGAGAAGCAGCGGACATACCAGTGTTTTTTTTTTGAGTATTAAAATCATTTGTTGCGGTTGTCTTCCTCTAAAACAAATCTTAATTGAAGGTCACTTCAGTCAGGACACATGTCAAGGATTTAACCATTTATTGTAGCATTTTGCATTTTATTTTGGCGGTAGGACTCTCCTCATGTGATGGTCTGGAACAGATCTAATCAAAGCCTGACAGGCTGTCCCCGAGCTCACAGGCAGCGCCTGAGATGCACAACTTTTAATGAGCATTAAAACATATTAAAAAGAAACATTAAATACTAATACGGGAAGAGGCTGGGGAGGTGGAGGGAGTTACATTTCTGATTTTGTACCAGCGAAAGATGCAGAGACCGCGGTACCCAATGGTACCCAATGGTACCCAATGGTGACCAATGGTGACCAATGGTACCCAATGGTACCCAATGGTGACCAATGGTGACCAATGGTGACCATTGGTAACCAATGGTAATGGAATTTAAATGTTACAACCTTTAGTAATCCATGCGTCTTGTTTAAAAAGTGATGATCAAGTAGTTTTGAATCTGCAAAGGGTATTTAGTGTCATATGTCTGGATCTGGAAATGGGAATATTTAGGGCCTTGTTGATCCTGCATATAAGATATAGTCATTTCACTCGCATAAAGGGAAATTAAAGACTCTTTTCTAACCACTTTTTCCAGAGCAAACTGGATTCACATTTTTAAAATGTCAAAATTGAAGTCCCCAATGTCTGTACTATTCTAAGTGCGGCCTTAAAATGGTAAAAACAACCTTGAGAATGGACTGTTTTCACAGTCACTTAGACTTTTTGTGGCAAAATTTAAACACACCAACAGAGGTCTAACACTACATAAACATAAACTTGCTGCAAACTGCAGCCAGCCTGTAAATAGACAGTTTTCCACACTCTGTTCCTGCTCCCTGCTTCCATCCTTCATCACATCTCTGCAGAGCATCAAAGATATTTGCCCCTAAGTCAGTGCAGTAGATGGGTGTCGGGGGTTTGTCTAGGCTGCCTGTTAGGACTGTGAAGTGTGTCTGTAACCGGCTCAGGGTGATTGCTTTTCAGGTCTGCAGCCTCTAAACGAAGAGGCACATTGATCTCAAGTGTGAGCCGTCTGCTTCAGAGAGTTTTTGAAGTACGATATTCTGATGAGGTGGTGTTGATGACAGAAGAGGGAGAAAAATGCCGTGTAGGATTTGAGTGTCTTCAAAAACAGATGAAGATGTTGACTGTTTAGTGTGTGCAGGTTGTAATTGTGCTCATGTAGAAAAAGTTCTGAATCCTTTTCATTTCTGAGACTTAAAAATATCAGAGTCTGATGCCTTCAGTTTGCATGCACGAGATTTAGGGATTTTGTTTTTGGAAATCAAAGTCTATACCTCAAAACTGAATGTTCCCGGCGATGTAGCAACAGGTTTCTGAAACGGAATTTATAGATTATTAGTATATTTATAATCATGGTTGGAGGCTTAGAAGCACTTGATGTAAAACTGTATTTTCTAGAAGAATGTCACTGAGAGGATAATAGTATAAGAAAGTGGATACAACAAATGCCCAATGTTTGAACAGTATATGTTTTGCACTCCAGTGCACTGAAAAAGTGAGATTTTCATGATCTGTCCCCTTTAAGTGATTCTCAATACACATGATCTGTTGTTTTGAATAAGGGTGAAGAAGGTGATCTTTGTCCTGAGACTCAGCTCCATGAAGTGGACACTTGAAACAGCAGCTTAAGGTCCTCACTGCTGTATACACTGTATGTAGGCCTTCTCTTAGAGTACAATTTAAAAGTTTTAATGTAAATAAGTTAAGAAGCTCGCTAGATGTCTGACTGTGCGGCACAAAGTACGATCGCTGACTGCATGTTTAAGAAGAAATAACCATTTATTGGGTTGCATGCCGGTTTACAGATCCAAATGTTATATCAGTGTCTGTAATGTTTTGTATATTTCACATTTTTGGGGAGTGCTGCTAAGAAACAGCCACAGACTCTCAGCCTGTATTTTTCAGTGAGACTCTCCTCACAGCTCCTGTGTTCATCTTGAGCTGTAAAGTTTTCTCAAATATGTAAAGAAGAAGACGAAGAAGACGACGAAGAAGAAGAAGAAGAAGAGACACACAGCTGATATCTTTTCAGCTCAGATGGATAATTTTAATTCTCCACACCCGAGTTCCTGCAGTTGTTCATAGTTATGGTTACTTAAAACCAGTTGTTCTTGTGGGTCTTTTATTTTTGTAAACACATTTATTGTTCACATCTTGTTTGAGTCCCAAAAGGAGATTGTGGTTTCCGACAACATTTATTTTAATTTCTCATTTCCTCCAGAGCAGCAATTATGTTTTTTCTTTTGTTTTTTTTGTGTTCTGGGGGCGAAATGTCATTTTAGAAGTTACAATTTCATGACAAAACAATTAAGTTGCTCTCACTTGTGCATCAACATCATTTTTGTCTGAAAATCTGTTCTCTCAAACTTTTGAACAAACAATACATTTTTTAAAGCTTTTTTAAATTGGGTGCAGCATAAAAAAAAAGAAGAAAATTAAACTATATCTGTATAGCACCTTTCATTCACAGATCAATCCAAAATGCATTAAAAAAACACAAAAAGTAGAAAATGACATAATGCTATGTTCAAAACATCACAATCACCTAGCAGGAAAGAAGCAAGAGGGTCAAATCAGCAGTTTCAAGAAAAGTTTATCTCTTAATTAAGCGCTTAATCAAAGCCATGTTTTCACACCGTCCCTCTGACCTTTGACCTTCATTCAGAACAACTGACTGTCTGTTGTGCTGGTGAACTTTGGGTTTAAATCCTTCAGTGTGCAGAGCCGAACAAATAGCCTTACAACTGGAAACAGTATCACTCTCTCGCTTCAGTGCCTCTTCTTCTGTGCATTCATGGAAAACTGTTTTTTTTCCCTATTTATATTTAAGGTTTAATTTCAGTCAGTTGTCAGACTGTATTATGCCATTGAAAGATGGGTTCATTAATTTCTTGGCCACATGGGGGGAGCACAACAAGCTGTAAACATACCTTATAAAGTTGTCCGCAGACATAAAACAACTCTAGCCTTCATTAGGATACATTGATGAATTTAAGTCCAATATTCACTCTCCTTTTAGTTCTGTTTTTGGTGAGAAATATCTGTCTTTTTAGCAGCTAGATGCTAGTTGGCAGCCCGTAAAATCAAAACAAATCACCCAAAGTAGTCTAAAAGGAGACTGCAGTGTTGGGTGTTAATTATCTGTGTGTTAGTCACTCTGCTGTCAAAACATCTACAGATAAACTGACTTTAAAGAGGCTGCACGCTGCAAGAATCTGCCCAAATCTAGTTAGCATTATACCATACACACAAACACAACCTTGGTTGAACCACATTGGTGCTAACTGATAATGTCACACCTGCCAGGTCCTGTCCCTGTGCAGGTTTGAATCCCCCCCCTTAATTACATCTTAAGGGCTTCTCAATAATGCAATAACAATATTAATTAATATTGTAAAAGGTGCATAGAATGTACATCTTATTATCATTTTCAAGTCATCATTTGTGTATAATAAGTTACTCTAATGACATGATGTTATAACATTTATTTCATTTTGTTACATTTTCCAGTTGCTATATTATCCTGCAGTTGTTGCTTCAAGCTTCATCACTTCAGATTTTCTGTAATTGTATTTTAACACAATGTTAAAGATGTATTTTTCTCCATCAGTCACGACATCTGAATGTCCCGTCTCACTACAGGAAGCTGGGAAAAGACATGAGAGTAAGAAAGTTTGGAAACTACTCAAAACAGAAAATGTACGACGTATTCATTGAAGTAAAAGTAGTTTTGATCATCAATGTAAATCTTCACAAAGACGTAGAGGTTTATGAAACTGATCCCCGTTCAGGGTTAAACGTATTTATAGTGAAACCACACTGCTGTCTGCTGCAGTATAAGCTGCACAGTGCTGTCTGTCTGCACTGCTGTCTGTCTGCTCTGCTCCTAAACGAGGGAAAACTGAACACATCTGAGACATTGGGTGTTTCACAAGGCGCTGTGATCACGCTGTTATTCATATTGCTTGAAATAAACTGCAATAAATCTCTCAACACATCTCCTTACTGTGGTTCTGTCCTATTTGATCTGTTAATGAATACAAGCCATTTGAAATGAATCTATACTGATGTTTTGGGCTGGTGTTCATCTTTATTAAATATTATATTCCCATTAATTCACTCAAAAAGTCCATTATTAATGATTTTATGTAAATGAAGTTCTCATCGAAAAGCAGTATTTATTCTATATATCCCCCCTCTGTTGAATGCATGCTGTGGAATAAATTAATCAGTTGACATAAATTCATTCTGGATTTTACTTGAGAGTTTCCAACATAAAAAGAATAAAAAAGGTTCAAACGTGGTAGTTTAATTAAAATTAAAAATGTACGGCTTTAAAGCGGTTAAACACATTCTATAAATGTAATCCTGACTATGGACTTCTCACGGTGCAAAAAAACCACAAGATTTAGTTAAATGAATCCATAAATATAAAGTCAGACAACATAATAAATATGTTCCACAGAGTGAAAAACATCTATTGAAAGGAATCATTGAGGCAATCAAATAAATAATTGAGATTGAAAATATCAGCTATCAGCCTCCAAAAAGATAAATTCCCATCATTCAGTTCAGTGGTGTTTGCAGTCTGACCACCAGGTGGCAGTGTGTGACAGTGTTTTCATAGTCCAGATGAATTAATTCTCTCACAAACCGTGACTTCTTGATAAATGAGCAAAGGTCAGAGTCAAGCCACATAACAACTGGGGAAAAATATGAAAAGGAAACAGTCTGTCTTCACACATTTGGAGGTCGGGTCAGGTGAGAGGGGTTTTACTGTGTCACGTAATCGCAGAAGAAGAACAACTAATTGACTTTCAAACACGTCCCTGTGTGTGTAATCTCTCTGGTCTTATTATGTTTCCTTGTAGGGAAACTCCACCTTCCTGGCGTCTGAGCAGGGAAAACAAACCATAAAAAGTGTTTTCAAAGGCTACATGAAACTGAGCTCAATCATTTAAATTGGCAAAATGCGCATCGTTTTGTTTATTTAAAAACGTCACAATGATTCAGGTTAGATTGAATAAACTGGAGTCAGGAAGAACTTCTCAATTTCTTAAAAACTCCACAATGGTAAACAAGTCCTGAAATCAGAATTTAATGGTAGCACCAAAACCGTCCCAAATGCATCAATAATGAAAATCCAAACAATGGACATGTAAAATGACATTATAATGAAATAAATGGCCATGTGTTTTCTAGCATGCTCTAACATCACCGGATGTATTACTTGTCTCAAATTGTAGCTGATTTTATGGATTACCTGAAACGAGCAAATGAGGCACTTTCTTTTCAGTTTTCTTACATTTCCAGAAGAAAAATGGATAAAGATGGCTGGACGATGGATAAAGCCATATATATATATTTTTGATGACATATTAGAGTCAAAGGTTTTTTACATCTCTTTCTAACAGGAAAGCTATAAAAAAAAAAAAAAAGTAAATTTTTGCCATGTTTTTAGGAATAAAGTTTTATATAACTTAGGCAATGAATGATATATGAACAAACCCTTCTGTAAAAATTTTTTTAAATTTACATTAAGAGATATCACAATGAAACTTCCCCAGTTGGTTTCTCACATTAAGACAATTATATTTTATGTTACAGGTTTTCTGAAATGTTGTGTTATGTTTGAACATGCAAATAAGGCATTATTTAATGCTAACTTTTAGTGCATTTGAGAGAACTCTACAGATGCAAAAAGACAAAGTTGGTAATATAAACACCCTAATGTTTAATTTGGATGTTTTCCTTACACTAGTCTGAAAGACAACATGTCAAAATCTACCTGTGCATGAAAAAACAAGTTTTGCCTGTAGTGTCTCACCTTTAAAGAACAAACTGACGTAGAAGTAGCAGGAAATACCAGTCAAGTAAAGTACTGTGACATTATTCCAAAGTACAGTACTGGAGTAAAGGTAGATGAGGTATTTTACAGCTCTGCTCTTTGTATACTGCTCAGTGAGTCTTTATGTGTGAGTTAGTAGGCGAGCTGCACTGAGGCCTCTCTGTGGCGGAGAGCGTCACCAGGCCTGTCTCCCCTCCAGACCAAACACACATCCATCTCCGTCTCCCGGGCCGCCGTTGACCTCTGCTATCTGGCGTCGACTTAACCTTCACTCTGGCGTCCGTAAGCGTGCTGGCTCGTCACCGGGGGCCACCCAGCCTCTGTGGTCACGCACAGGAATCAGTATTAGTGGGAGATGATGAACGTCTTGGAGCGGACTCAGTCACCAAGAGTACATACAGAAGTTTTTAAAGAGGTAATAAAACTTCTCAAACTTCTCACAGTTATGGTGTTTCTTTGCTCAGCTTCAGCTACATGGTCAGGGGACCAATTTTTATTTCAACTTTATGAGAGATATACACTGGGAACTTCTCAAACCACCAGAGAGACTGATGTGTTCTCCATTCATGTTTCTTGACTTCCAAATATGTTGATTTGGTCCCACAGAACTATTTTACTTATTAACATGGTGTGAAAAACAAACACTCCAGCTCAACTCGTGCCGAAAGACTATATTTAGTATGATAAGGAAAAAAAACAGGTTTTCTAAATGTTCTAAAGTTTTGAAATCTGGTATGGACACATGTTGGGCAAGTATCAGTACAACTTTGACATTTTAAGATCACATATAATATAACACTTATCAATAGCCTAAATCAGGATTATTCTTTTAAATTAGGAAAAACTCTAACATTGTGTTTATTAATGAATCTATAATTGTTCTTATACTGCATATGTGTGCATATCTTATCTTATGTTATAAGTTCATACACACCAAATACTTGATAATTTTCTTATCATACTATATTTAGCATTGGGGCACATGGGATTAGGGATGTCACAATACCAGAAATTCAGTAGTTGATACCAATACCAGTGAAATTCCACAATTCTTGATACCAATTGGATCCCACAGTAAAAAAAGAAAAAAACTATAAATCCCAAGTAGCCTACTGGTTAAACAGGTCATAATTTCCTCTCTAATATCTATTTCATATTGCTTTAAATACTGGATTTATTTAAGTTTCTCACCAAAAACTACATTTTACAAGACTACATTTGAACACGTCATGGTAACTTTATAATCAACCTTCGCCCAATCTTCATTTTTACTGAATAGAGTATGAACGCACCATAGTGCAATTCTTTGGAACTTCGCTTCACCGGCTGCTAACAGCTAACAGCTAACAGCTAACAGCTAACAGCTAACGTTAACTAGCTTTCCTGATGATTTCAACACAGATTTATTGTTCCCAATGTGGCATTATCAGGGAAAACATGTGCTTTCCTGTGTCGATGGTGAGTTTACTGCGTCCCAAACACATTTTCTTTCTTGCTGGTTTGGCTCGAGCCCTGACGGTACTACCAGGCATAACGGTACCTACAGTAGGGCTACTGTAGAAAAACGAGTACCGTCACGTTTTCAGGATTTTGACATCGACTTAATACAGAACTATTGGTTCTCGTGACATCCCTGCATAGGACTAATGTTTTTTCCTAATATATAATAACATAATATAAGAAAAACTCAATTTTCAGCAACACGGTTGGACCAAAGGAAAAAAAGAAAATTCTAAATTTCAATTGCAGACACAGAGGGGTTAAAAGAATCTGGGGAGTTTCTTGATTCTCGTCCATGTGTTAACCTATATATAATCGCTCTTATGTAATATTTCTGCCTTGCATGTCTGAATCTAATATACATATAATAAGAATATACATTATGTGGCTCTCTATTCTCTCCATGCTCATATCTCACTGCTTCCTATTTCTGAATTTTTAATCCCTTTCATCAATACTGAGAGAAAAAGCCACGGACATGAACATGAAGCCATGTTTACTGCGAGTCTTTACCGACTCTCCTGCATGCAAATCCCCTTAATGAAACACCCTGAACCTCGGAGTCACCAAAAGTGAGTTTTTAATTTAAATGCAGATGATGTTTTCAGGTGACTGGAGGCCAAGTGTTTGGCCGGCTGTTCAGGTTCACAGTTTAGTGCGGAGAGATGGAGGGAGGGAGAGTGCAGCATTGTCTGGCAGGTGGTGAGGCCTGATGCAGGTTGCAGTGTTGGGATATCTGGGAGGGAAGTGGGAAAGCGGCTGGGATGAGATGATAGTTTTTAAATGGGGTTGTTTCCTGGCCGCTGCACAGCTGGCCGCTCCTCAGAGACTCATTAAGAGATGCAGTGGGTGCTGATGTCTGGTGCCATCGCTGACTTCAACTGACAAACACCAGAGGAACAAAGCAAAGCCCGGTCTGCTGCTTCACTGGCGCTGAGTGTATGTGAGCTATTGTATTGTGCACTGACAAAAATGTTGTGCATAAATGAGCTTCAGCCCTTATAACTTTAGAAAGTGAAGACATTTTGTCAAATAGCCTCGCTTGGGTGTCCATAAGGTCTATTCTTATCTCTTGTTATTTGTAGGTGTGAGTGGGGACATTTTGCAGCAAGACTAATACCGTTTTTCCACCAAAATAAGCGCAGTGCAGGTTTTTTAAACACTGGAAAACCCACAAAAAAATAGGCGATAAACTCCTTTCCCATTGCCACTAGACGAGTATGCCTTTCTGTTTTTTTTTCCGGTTATGGTATGGGACTAGAAAAGCAATATTATTTTTGGGCCTTAATTATGGGACCCCATAAGTATAGAAGTACAAACATCTGTGTGCGTGTTTTTGTGTGTCGGTGTGTTAGGTACTGTGTAATGTCATAAAGGTGTGTGTATAATTCTCTGAACGTTGGTGTATGTGTACAGGTGGCCTCAAACATGCATGTGTGTGTGTGTACGTGTGTGTGTACGTGTGTGTGTGTACATGAGGCAGAGCAGATAAAGCTTTATTGTTCCCATTTAATCACCAGCCTTCCTCTAATTGGCAGCTCTCTCACTGAGGGCTTTTTAAGGACCATCATCAGCATTTTATCACCATTATAGTTCATTCACACAACCACACAGAATGAGACATTCTCTCCCCCTGTGCACATACAGTATACACCCTGAATAAATAGCAAAAAGAAAGTCTGGCCAACGCAGGTAAAGTGAGAGAATTTGTATCCTGCTCTGAAACCAACGTCATGTTAATGTTAAGCGTCTTTGTGTATCTAGAAAAGCGTTATATAAATTAAAAGTATTATGTTTGTTCATTAAGCACATGTTCTTCCACTCTGGATAGCAGGATAAGAAGCTGGACGTGACTCATCCACCCCCCACTTATTACTTTACACTCCCCAAATTGTATTTGACATAATCCCTAAACCAATATTTGGAATAGTGCCCCTCAATCGTAGTATCTCGTAGAGTCTTGTGCTCATTGTGGCAGACTTACATTCATCAACTAATTGTAATTTGCCACCATCATATTTCCCAGTGTCCCAGCGTTGCATGTCAATTATACTGAAAAGCAGCAGATTATCACAGCTACTCCCTTGATTGGCACATCCTGGCTCTTTATTCTGTGTGTGTGACACTTCTAGTGTATGCTACTGTGCCAATTGATGTTCATCAATGGGAACATTGGGGAAATATACCGTTCCAATGTCCCTCTTATGGACACCGTCTTTGACGAAACCTCCCACTTAGTCCATTTGCTGCAACAAATTCGCTCCCAAAATGTATATTGTAGGCCCTATGACCTGGGAGTGAACTACAGTGGAGCTTTGCTCCTCTTGATAAAACATGAGCTCCCCTGAAAACAACAATTGAGAGGGGTCTTTAAAATACTGAGAAAATGCTATTTTTGCCAGGCATTTCAATTTTTCTGTATTTTTGTTTTTGATTTATTACCCATACATTTGTGTGTTTATAGGCTGTTTTGCTATTTGACTTATCTTAACCTATAGAATATAGGACATCACGCTACAGAGAGCCTACAGTGCACTGCTTCAGTTGGCCTAATTGTATCATACTGCGATGTTTGGATTTGATAGTTTGATGTGGTCATTAACTGATTATTATATATCAGATGTGCTGACATGAAGCACGTAGGCCTACTTGCTTATACAGGAGTCACAGTGAGTCCTCTCTTTGAGACACAAGATGTGAGTTCTCCCAAAGGCATGGTATATTTCGCACACAGCCTATGACAAATTGATCATTTTTGGCATTTTGAGTTGCTATATATTCCCTTGTATTATTTTGCCTTTGAATGTGAATATTTGAACCCTTTGGTGGTGAAAGTCTGTCCTTTATTGCTATAATGACCCACATTCCCTCTTTGGGAAAATGACCAAGTGAAGATCTCAAACCTGCCAATGTGTCTTTCAAATAATGTCCCTTTATTTCTGTAGATAGAGTTTTAAAACCATACCCTGGGATCCAAGAAAAATACTGGTGCAAAGTATGATTTGGGGAATATACTTATTTTTTCAGTTTCTTTGAATACACGAATAAGGGGGAAAAAAAACAAGCCTTTGCATGTTTGCATTACGCTGCAATAATAACAACGATGAAGCAAACTAAATGTTTACTGTAGGAGTTTGTTTCTCAGGAGTTTCAAGTCATTGCCAGTTGACTTTCATAGTTCACTGAAATGAAATGAACTAGGACGGCTCAGCATCAAAAAAGTATTTGAAGTGCCCCCGCCCCTTTTGAAGTTTCAACTGAAAGAGTATTTGCTTTTAAGTGTTTGCTCAAGTCCGTCTGGTTGAGTCTTTGGGCAGCCAAATGTGAAGAGAAGCAACTCTTGCAGCAGAGTTGAGTTGCAAAAACACATTTACGTGACGTCATTTCGCCTGAAGTTCAATCCTCAAGTCTTTATCTCTGCCAGTAGCCGTCTACAGGTTGGAAATAAATCCCTGTGAGGTCATATGAGATTTGTAGATAATGAGCTAAAGACGTGCAAAACCACCACCATGGTGCTTTAAAGTGGCATCCAGCAGGCCAGGAAACGTGCCATGACTCTGGCTCCGGTCCCTCCTCTCCTCCCTCTTTCCTCTTTTGAACGTCTCACCACATTGCCCTAAAGACCACATTTGTTCCCCTCCAGCAGCTTCCCAGTGTGATAAATGTTCTATATTTTAATGCTAATGCAGTTTCATCATCTTACAGAGAGCTCACTCTGTGCCGTACAGGGCACACCTGCATGCACATTGAAGACTGCTCTCAAGGTAATCAGAGGAGATGTGATGGAGTTGCATGCAGAGCTGGAGGTGGCTTTCTCAACAGCACAGAAAGTATAACTCTCTCTTACCACACACACACACACACACACTTCCTCCCTCCCTCCGTGTCTCCCTCCTTTTGAAACCAAACCACACTACAGATGTGGTGGGAGCTCTGCTGTGGGAGGGGGGGGGAGAAATCAAACCAGCTAAATAAGACAGCTTGAAAGAGGAAGAGCGTACAGACGCGCTGCCAAGAGGATATTTCCATCTTTCTTAAAAGCGTCTCTGTTAAATGGAAAACAAATGTGTGATTGATGTGTTCGACTTCAGCGATGACGACAGACGAAAGGGAATAGACGCTGTCCCCATCTCGCAACGTTTGCTTTGAAATGAGAGACCTGCGGGAGGAAAGCGAGGGTGAAAAGTTATATGAAGTAACAGTGGGATGCAGAAGAATGTGAGGTCGCTTTGATGGTAAAATACACAGATTTTCTCTTGGGCTTGTAATTAAAAATGCATTAGACAAAAATAAAAGGTGTGAAAGTGAAACAAGGAAGATTGAATTAGTGTATTCAACCTTGACGAAGAAGCACTTAACGTTCTTTGCATACAAACATATACAAATTGACCTATAAATTGGCTGCTTGTCAAAGACTTAGAGACTTCAGGCCCTTAAATCCAGGGAAATTAAGACATTGGAGTCTAAATGCACAAATTAATCATGCTCCAGAAATAACTCAAGAACTCATGCCAGACAAATCATTAACTTTCTGTCAAAAGGCATCTCATCTGTCAGTTATAAACAACTTTTCAATTATGGAAAGTAAATGTATCTCCGGATTTGGAATCCAGCCTATATCTTCATTAGCATAGTTATGGCTGAAAAATTAGCATCATCTCTAAATGGTAATTCCTGATTAACAGCAGAAAAAGTGTTTTTTGGCCCAGATCCTGTCCATCAAATGTCACGGTAATGTGTTCATCAGGTATGGAGACGTTCTGCTGGCAGACAAACACACCAACAAGGGTGAGAAAAGAAACGCTTTTGGCCGAGGTAACCATAAATCACACCCCTTTTTTCCAAAAGGATAAACGGATTATCTTTGTACAATGGTTCCTTTCACTACAAGTCAACAACTGAATTTGTTCCCTCAGTCACATTAGAGGATTAGTTGTCAAAAATATGCGGAAAGAGGACATGTGCGCCAAAATTGCAGAATATAATGAACACTTGATTTAGCTTCATCTTGCAATTTTCTTCAACCATCATACCAATAGCAAAAGGTTTCTTAATTATAATGATGACTGCAACTGGTACAAAGGCTGCTTTTCTGTTTCCTATGTGACAGTAATTCTGATCATCTTAAGGGCTTTGACTTTTACTACTTTCAAAACGATCCATTAAGGGTTTTCTGATTAGGTTCCCACTATCAGGTATTCCAATACCTCAAACAATTCAACAACTAAAGATCTTCTTCTTCTTCTTCTTCTTCTTCTTCTTCTTCTTCTTCTTCTTC